>PRKT01000109.1:966766-1024569 GCA_003671525.1 Saccostrea glomerata | reverse complement strand
TCTTGCTCATCATAACTATGTACTTAGTTAGTTTATTCAAAACCTAGGAGCAGAGAAGAAGATTTCCAAAGATTTAATGCATTTTCACTATATAATCAATAGAGCCCCGCCCTAACACCAGAACCCCTGACCCTGGGGCCATGAATTTCACAATTTTGGTAGAGGCACTCTTGCTCATCATAACTATTTACTTAGTTAGTTTATTTAATACCTAGGTGAAGAGAAAAAGATTTTCAAAGATTTAATGCATTTTCACTACATAATCAATAGAGCCCCGCCCTAACACCAGAACCCCTGTCCCTGGGGCCATAAAATTCACAATTTATGTAGAGACACTCTTGCTCATCATAACTATGTACTTAATTAGTTAATATAATACTCAGGAACAGAGAAGAAGATTTTCAAAGAAACAATCATGAATGCATTTTCACTATAAAATCAATAGAGCCCCACCCTAACACCATAACCCCGGACCCTGGGGCCATAAAATTCACAATTTTGGTAGAGCCACCCTTGCTCATCATAACTATGAACTTAATTTGCTTATTTAATACCCAGGAGCAGAGAAGAAGATTTTCAAAGAAATAATGCATTTTCACTATATAATCAATAGAGTCCCGCCCTAACACCAGAATCCCTGACCCTGGGGCCATGAATTTCACAATTTTGGTAGAGGACTCAATGCTGATTAAAATCACACCAATAGTTTGACTGCTTGATGTCTGGGTGTAAAGAAGAAGATTTTTAAAGATTGCACTAATTTTAGTGGTTTTTGCCCCACCCCCAAGGCCCCAGGAGGGCTTAGACCACGAAATTCAAAGTTTTTGTTCCCCTTCACCCACAGATGCTATTCGCCAAAATTGGTTGAAATTGGTTCAGTGGTTTCAGAGAAGAAGCTGAAAATGTTTAAATGTTAACGCACACCGCACGACAGACGACGCACGACGACGGACAAAAACAGATAGCAATAGATCACCTGAGTTTACTCAGGTGAAATATTAATAATTCAAACACTATCACTATTGTCGCCACTGGCACTTTTTTTCTATATCTTCGCTAAATTCACACATTTATTTTAAACTTTCATCACAAAACCTATATAAACTAAATAAATGTAATTTTCAGAGCTTGCATGCTAAAATTCTCCATCACGTTGAAACTGCTTTGAACAGAACTTGGATAAGACATGCCAATTTTTTGAACACTAAAAATTCGTAATTTCGGAGCTTGCATGTACTTATTTAAATTAGTTATCACTTTGAAGTAACAAAATAAGTTGTTAGCTTGGGTATGTCATTAAAATTTCTGTCTGATATTTTTATTTTCATCATCAGTTTCCTAACGCCACCGATTTTACTTTAACGTTAATTTCGTCATTTAATAAGTTGGATGTTTTAACAATGAAGAAAATGTTCATTGAAATAGAAATTTTTGATAAAATATAATAAGAATAAAATCCAAAAAAAAAAAATGAATAGAAAAGAAAAAAGATTTATGCATTTGATTCACTCTATTTCGTAAGAATAAAATGAAAGAAAGCCTGGATATTTATGATAAATATTTGATGCATACACAATGCATTTATACGAAAAAAAAGACGTTAATGCTTCATGGAAAAAAATAAATAACCTTGCTATTACACAACTGTAAGTATTGTTTATGATTTAAATTTGCATATAAAATATACATTATTGAATAACAGATGTTTTTTTCCTTGGGAGTTCACAAGAAAATAAATATTCAGGGGGAGTTGACTTGAGTGGGGGCGAGTTGTCCTAAATTGGGGGCGAGTTGTCTAAAGAAGTGTTTGGGGCGACTTGTCTTGGGGGCGAGTTGTCCTGATTCCACCCTTCATGCAGCCATCATCAAAAAATTGTTTGCCTTCTTTCGACCTACTGCCTAAAAAGAGCATGACTCAAAACTTTTTTAACCTCCAGGAAATAATGATTTTTTTTTCTTATTATTCCTGGATTTTCTCATTTCTAGGAAAAGAACTTTCCCAACTACATACCTACCCAATTTTTTTTTACACTCAGCCAAGGGAAAAAAACATTTATATCTTAAGATGGCCTGAGAAAAGCTCACTAAATGAACCTTTGCTCAGGCGAGCTAAAAACATTAACTTTATCTGCCTCTGATTAACATACTTTAAAAAATTCACAACAAACATTTCACTTCAGCTCATTGCAATAAATCTTAACATAAAGAATAGATAACTTTAATGTACATGTATTAGTATATGAACAACAAAAATTTGTATATATACTGTCTTATAAAATGCCTTTGTCAGTGATTGACAAAGTTTTACATGACGTACAAGGAAATTTAAAATCCATATGTCAATAACATGCATTATTTCTTAATACAAACAGGATTTTAAGGAAACACTACATAATATTATGAACATTCATATGAAACAGTGAGACAAACATTTCCAATTCAAAAGAAGACAATGATGAGTTTCCCGAACTTCCCCTTCCTGATTACATGTTGTTGAAAATACTAGATAAATGTCTACTTCCTTGATGTACATCATCAACTGTTGACCAATTTTTCCCAGTCTTAATGTAATGCTGAACCTGTTACAAATCTTGACTATTTTTACTGAGACAAAACCCTGAAAACACAGTCACTGTTAAAATGTATCTAAACAATTCCAATAATCAATATATCCAAAATACTACCTCCAGATGAATTCTCTGTCACACAGAACCATGAACTTTTCCAGTTGTCTCCTCTTTCTAACTTCCCTTTCCCCTGCCTTGTCCTTCTTTAACTTCAAATGGATACAAATTAAATGAGTATAGCACTATAATTTATAAAGTTTCTACGTACGAAATATGAAATCCCTTAATCTGCAGAATACTACTGACCCAACAACAGGATCCACTAGTGACAGAATACTTATCAGTCTGATTAGTACTTCCTTTTTTGTTACAAGAAACCCATAATATTTTATCAAATTTAAGTATGGAAAGATAAATTACAGTTTCAAATGCAACAGAATGTTGGGTGTGTGTAGAGGGGGGAGGGGTCAAATCTTTCAACAATAAAAAAAGGGGGGGGGGTGACATAACATGTACATTACATGACATTACATGTACCAGCAGAATTGTTTATTTATATTTAACTATGAACTATGTACATTAGGTTATCCACAATTATATTTAATAATTGTAAAAACATGATAAAGGTTTTGATTTGTAAATTATCTTCGAAACATAGCGCAATTCATAAAAATTCATAAAAATAACACGGATGTATCCTCGTAATTAAAATTGATATTAATCATCTAATTAATTAACTATACTTCAAACACTAAGTCATTCAAAAAACATTAGAATCAAATCAAAGATTAATTAAGACTAAATAAACATTGTTCTTCGTATCAGAATTTGAGGGGAAAAAATCCAAGTTTGTAGAAAAAATGATATGTTATTTTTTAATTCATATGATTATATATATGCAAGTATTGGACAAACCACATATAGGGCGAACAAGATATTGGGCGAAAAATATTTCGGGCAAACGGTCTCTGTGCAAACAGACACCCGCAAAAAGGTGGATCAGGCGAACGAACCCAATACCATGCTTTCTAAGTATTTCCACCTCACTCCAACATATTATTAAATATCCCTTACTTGAAAAGAGGTGGGGGGGGGTAATGATTGGGGTGTCTGTCCATCTAGCTGTATGTCTGTCCGTCTGGTACACTTTGGGGTACCCATCTCTTATCTGCAACTTCTCTTATACCACTGTATAATATTCAATGAGACTTTCACAGAATCTTTGTTACATAGTGCCATTGTCCTTTCAGTTTTTGAAAGGACACATTGCAGAGTGATTTTCATTCACTTTAAAATATATTTTAAACCTAACAGATATGATTAATCATATGCTTTTAACGAAGCAAAATATTCTGTCGAGCTGAACTTAAATCTTGAGCTGAGGATGCTGAGGTTAAATCTTGTATCTACAGACTGACTAACTGTTTGAATATTCACCCAGGACAAATTGATTTAACTGTAAAAACCAAGAGAACTTTGTTCTGGGGAGTAGTAATCATTGAATTGGGTGTTTCATAGAAAACATTATAGCATAGGCCTGATCATTATAGTATTTTGTCAATATTTGGTCCTGCTTTAGAAGAAAAAATTCTGAAACTTGATACGGTATTAAATGACACAATCAGTGGCTTCAGATTTAAATACTAAGGATATAATTATTAAAGAGGAATAATTAACTGTTTTAGCCCATTCAAACAATCAGAATATTACAGGACATGTTCTATTATGGTGTGTGTGAACACGGTCGGTGACGAGTAGGCCCTAGACACCTCACTCCAATATTTAGTACAGTAGACCGAGTTTTTCATTATGTTTTAGATTATAATCTTATGCAAACAAAATCACTGAACCATAAACTCACTTACCTACCTTATTATTTACTGCGATTTAAAGAATTCAATCGCTCAGACGGCGGCATAGAATTCTTTATGTGATGGATAAAATTGATCAAACGACCCCTGTTCCCGTGAACTTTGAGTATTGACAGATAGAGGCCGCATTTAGCGGAAGATACTAAAGACCTGATATACTAAAGACCTGATATTGACCTGATGAAATAAAAATTAATATAATTTCTCTGTTTTCTGTGTTTAACATTATGTTTTGGTTTTGCTTATATATCTGGGGTATAAGACAGATATTCTGGCATAATTATTTGTAAAAATATTGGTATAATTATGCGTAACGAGCCATAAACTACGGAAATGGCTTGACCTGATATTTTTTTATTGACCTGATATTGACCTGATGGAAATAAAAACTTATAAAATCTCTGTGTTTTTGGTGTTTATCGTTATGTTTTGGTTATTTTTATATTTCTAGGGTATAAGACAGATATTCTGGCATAATTATTTGTAAAAATATTGGTATAATTATGCGTAATGAGCCATAAACTAGGGAAATGGCTTGACCTGATATTTTTTTATTGACCTGATGGAAATAAAAACTTATAAAATCTCCGTGTTTTCTGAGTTGATCATTATATTTTGGTTATTCTTATATTTCTAGGGTATAAGACAGATATTTAGGCATACTTATTTGATACTTATTTGTAAAAATATTGGTATAATATTATGCGTAATGAGCCATAAACTAGGGAAATGGCTTGACCTGATATTTTTTATTGACCTGATGGAAATAAAAACTTATAAAATCTCCGTGTTTTCTGAGTTTATCATTATATTTTGGTTATTCTTATATTTCTAGGGTATAGGACAGATACATTAGGCATGTTTGGGTTAAAAAATATAGGTATAATTATGTGTAACGAGCTATAAAGTAAGAAAGTGTATTGACCTGATATTTTCCATTGACCTGATAGAAATAAATTCTCCGAGTTTTCTGTGTTTATCGTTATGTTTTGGTTATTCTTATATTTTTGGGGTATAGGACAGATATTTTAAGCATAATTATGTTTTAAAATGTTGGTATAATTATGTGTAACGAGACATAAACTAGGAAAATCGTTTGACCTGATTTTTCCATTGACCTGATAGAAATAAAAACTTATAAATTCTCCTTAATTTCTGTGTTTGTTGTTCTCTTATTCTTATTCTCTTATTTCTGGGGGAAAGTGCAGATAACTGTATAGATAGGTATGTCTATAGTATGATGTTTTTCTTTAAAGATATTGTTATAAATCAGTATCGAGTCAAACTATTAAACTATGTGAAAGTAATGACCTGATATTTTTATTGACCTGATATTTTCTATGAATGGTGTATTGGATAATAACTCAAAGCATTGTATTTGTATACATTTCATAAACTAATGTACACATTTATTTTGTTGTTAAGTAAAAAAATATATATCCTTAAAAATTCTATTTCAATAGCTGTATTTAAATTTTTGGAAATTTATTTTTTTTATGTAATTTATTTTCTGAAATGGAAATGTGCAATCATAGATGTGTAATCGTAAATTTATCTCACTTTTGTCGCAGCGTGCAATTTCCTATTTTTAGGCAATAAACAATTTCAATATTCATCATTGTATAAATATCATCGTTCTGGAATGAGCATAAGTTCTGCTGTTCGGGGTCATATTTGACAAGTTTGGCTTGCTTAATTAAATAAAAGATTTTTCCCAGCCAGGTATTACAACGGAAGGAGACTAACTTGATAGGCCCCCGGTGAGCTAATCTATAAATATATGAATGTGATACATATTTGTGTATATGGATATAAATTATTCATTAATAGTTTTATTAATCTGCAATACGTACATTTAATTATATTTTATCAAACGCTGTACAGAAAATAGTCTGTCATTTGACAAAATTTTGAAACTCAAAATATGGATTTTATGATCGTAAAAGATTAATTATGATAAAGATATCTTTTTATGTCTTATTCAGAATTTGTTAAATATATTTACTTTGGTAGTAAAAATTTAATACTATCTTGACGAGAGTGTCAAAGGGTTTTTCTCCTGTTGTTTGTGTATACACACTAGCTGCCTAATCGATAGGGTTTGTATATACAGTGATAAGATATACACACCTGTTTCTGACAATTAACAATGCCCCCACATGTTTTGATAAGCACCGGAATGTGTAATTAATTGAAAATTTATTAAGAGATTAAACAATGTTTCTCTCTAATTAGGAAAATAATGATTCCATAAACACTGATAGTAAAAATTCTTTGTGATCATTAAAATATTGGTGAAGTTTTCTATATAAAATTCTTTTCACTTTAGTAAAAAAAAAATAAATTTGTTAAGTTTATAACAATCTAGATTCTCCAATCTATATCATTCACTTTATTTTATTTGGAGATTCTTCACACGGTTTAAATAAAATCCATATATTCCCTACATGTATGTTTAAGAGTTCTTATCTGAAAAACACTATCAAGATTTTACAGTAACTTAAAAAATATCAGGTCATTAAAAACCATCAGGTCACTTAAAGCCATCAGGTAAACTAAACCCAATAAAACTAATATCAGGTCATTCGCTAACTTTTCGGTTTATAAGAAAATATCAAGTCGATTAAAATATCAGGAAATTTCTATATTTCCTGCTAGTCTTTATCCTAGAATATCAGGCCATTCATTAAAAATATCAGGTCATGCCGTAAAAAAATCTAATTTGTGAAAATCGGCATATATTTGATAATAATGAGATATGTCTTAATTCTAGGAGAAAAAAAATAAATTAAATATACCAGGCATTTTAAAATCATCAGGTCATCCAATAATATAAGGGCATTGGAATTATCAGGTATTTACATGTAGTATTATGATTAATTCATATAAAAAATAATGTCATTTTCTTGATTTACATCTAATATTTATATGATTTAAAATAACATACTTATATTATAGTAAAACTATGCAGTTGAACTATATATGGTGAATTATAACATAAATTTAACCATATTTATCAGGTTAATAAAAATAATCAGGTCATTCAAAAATTATCAGGTCAATTAAAAATTATCAGGTCAACGTTTTCAGCGAATATTTCATAAAATTGTATCAAATATTTATATGATTTGATATAAAACACTTATATTATAGTAAAACTATGCAGTTGAACTATATATGGTCAATTATAACATAAATTTAACCATATTTATCAGGTTAATAAAAATCATCAGGTCATTTAAAATATATCAGGTCAACGTTTTCAGCGAATATTTCATAAAATTGCATCAAATATTTATATGATTTGATTTAAAACACATATAGTAAAACTATGCAGTTGAACTATATATGGTCAATTATAACATAAATTTAACCATATCTATCAGGTTAATAAAAATCATCAGGTCATTCAAAAATTATCAGGTCAACGTTTTAAGCGAATATTTCATAAAATTGCATCAAATATTTATATGATTTGATATAAAACACTTATATTATAGTAAAACAATGTAATTAAAATATATATGGTCAATTAAAACATAAATTCAAGCATATTTATGAAGTTATTACAAATTATCAGGTCATTCAAAAATTATCAGGTCAATTGAAAATTATCAGGTCAACGTTTTCAGCGAATATTTCATAAAATCATGCATGTTTTATTAAATAAAGTATATTTTATCATTGAATCATGGTTAATAATCAATAATTAGTTTTGAAAAATCATAAACAACTCATAATTTTCTAATATTATTTTTAAAAAATTCCATCAGGTCAATATCAGGTCTTTAGTATATCAGGTCTTTAGTATGTCCCCATTACTACCGGATGCAAAAGGGCTTGGATGTGTAGACAATATCATTTCTGGAAAAAATTAAAAACTTTTTTTAATCTTACGTAGAAATAATCATGACAGTTCTATTTTTTACACTGGGACCAGTATATATAATAAATTCACGCATTTGTCTTTAATAATTTTACAGTAATTCTTGCATATTATTCCGCCTCATGAAGACTATGTCGACAAATTTGATTGGCTCAACTAAAAACGGGAAACCCCATACGTATGGTAGACGAAAGTGCTTGCCATGTGCATGTTGTGTGTTGGGACTGGAGGCTAAATATTTTTGTGAAAAACTGTAAAAATGATTCTGACAGCTATCAATATACCAACAGAAGGCGTTAGGCACGTGCAAGATGAAACTGTAGCTTTTGTTGATGATTCTAGTTTGGGAAATGGGTCATTATATGTAACTGAAAGGTAAGTTTGTTATTTAGAGAAGTTCGAATTTGCTAGACAAAGACAATGGTCGAATGGTGCACTTTAATCTTACTGGTCCCAGAAGCTCAAGTAGGGTTTTCTGTAGCTGCAGATTTGTAGCTATCCGGTCTATCAATATATATTTTTCCGGATAGCTACAGATCTGCAGCTAGGTTTTCTGATCCAATTTTTTCCAGCATCTATCTTGAATGTGTTGGAATCCCATGTGTTGTATGTCTCAAAATTTTTAAGTGATCTGTATTTCAAATACATGCACAGGGGCATCTTATCCACTCAGTTCTCTACTTCACATATAACAAGAATAGATATGGGTTCAGACTTGTCGAAATCCGTCGGTCCTGTCGGCAAGGCCGGTAAAAATTTGTCTGGACCGATAACATTTAAGAAATCGTCGGTCCAGATGACCGTTTGAAAAAAATTGAGGGTATTGTCAATTTAATAAAGGTCGGGATCGGGATGCGTAGTTAAAGGTCACAAACACAGAAAAAATGGCCGCGTACGCGGCATGTTGACGATAGCCAAGTAAATTTGTTATAGCAAAGTCATAAAACATGTCATTTATGTCTATGTTAAAGACTCTCTATCCCAAGAGAGGAAACTTGTTATATTGAAGGCTGTTGAAAAAAATAAAGGGCATTTTGGTGCTGTTATTTATGTGACTTTCTCAGCGTCAAAATAAGGTACATGTATTTGGTCTGACAAAAGTTTGACTGGTCCGACAGAACATATGACTTTGTCAGACCAAATGTCTGACAGTGATAAAAAAAATTTCGACAAGTCTGTATTAAGAAAAGCAGAGTTTGATAAAATGCTTGAAAAGGGTGAAAAAAGACAAGATTTTTTTTATCATGCCTTCGGCGCTCAATCATGTGCAAAGTGCGATAACTCTAACTTGTCAATAAAAAATGAGAAATGCATAGTGTTGACATTTAATTTTTCAAGTCTCATAAAAATGATTTTTTTCCCCATATTTAATCCTTAAATAAATCTCTCTCAGACCTCTTCTAGTGCTAAGAAGATGTGTTTAATATTAGGAGGGGGCTTATAGTTTTTTTTATCTAAAGGACGCTGAGAGTGGTGAAAATCTTGCGTATGGAGAAGCATATTTCATGCCACGCATTCCGACTCATTTAGTATCTGAAGATGACGTTTAAATAATGAGGGAACAACGGGTGTCACAACATGTGCAGGACCATACAGACAGGACGTATTCTTTCCTTACTCTTCCTCCAGACATGAACTTTATCAATTTTGAATATAACCAATAACTATCTTAGTCTCATCATTGAATATTATGGATGACCAGTGATTGTTAACAGTTCAATGCAATATCTGTCAACTTGAAAAAAAACGTGCCGGTTCTCTTCTCTACATTTATGCCTGAAACAATTCTTTTCTTGGAACACAGACCCTGAATTTTTATCAAGTCGCCAAATATTGTGTATTTTATTTTATATAGCCTATAGAGGGGGTAGAATTTTTTCGATTAATTTAGCGACTTATTGATAAAAATTCAGGTGCCTGTGCTTGGAACATACTTCTTAGGCCTATAACATTCCTTTGTTCTGAGAGATACATTAGATTTTGCCCTGGCATTGAATCTGGTTGTCATATCTTTTAAAGTCTGACGACGGTTTGTTTTAATGCTCCTGTCATCTCTGTGTGAAGTTCTTCGTTTCACACCACTTCTCGGTAGACTGGCTTGCCTGTCTGATATCCGATACACTTTCCTGCGTACAGTAAAGACAGGCAATGCCAGTCTACACTTCTCGGTAGATTTCCCGTTACCTGTTTCCTACGGCGCCGCTGGAGGGCCAGGTAAAAAAATATTTTTATTTGTTCGGACAAATTAGACGTTCGTTCGGACGAATTAGTTATTTGTTCGGACGAATTAGATATTCGTTCGGACGAATTAGTTATTTGTTCGGTCGAATTAGATATTCGTTCGGACAAATTAGTTATTTGTTCGGACGAATTAGATATTCGTTCGAACAAATTAGAAATTCGTTCGGACAAATTAGAAATTCGTTCGGACGAATTAGTTATTTGTTCGGATCGTAGGAATATTGATATTTTTTATTTGCATTTCGGGGGGAAAGTGACTTTCTAATAATATTTTGACGTTATTTTTGATTTCTTTAACGTATGACATACACAACTTTACTCTTTTCATAAACAATAATGTTGTATCTACTTATCATGATGGAACTATTTTGGTCGGACCAATTTGTGTGAGCCGCCGCTGAATACAGTAATATATCTTGCATAAATAGTATGCACTGATCGAATATATTAAAAATACACAAGGGATGACAATAGGGTAGTACCCGAGGCCTTCCGAGTGCCATTGGAAGACTTCGGGTACTACCCTATTGTCATCCGGGTGAGTTATCTTTTCTTGGGCGAAGAGTTTCACACTGTGCAGAAAGCTGGGGTTTTAGTTGGATAAAAGCTATTTTCGATGGATATATCTGGAATATTTTAGCCTGGATAAGTACTAGGACATTATTTGCGCTAGTTCCTTTCAGGATTTGTGTAACTTTTCTCAAGTAAGTTGTTTTTGACTTTTTTAAAAAAAATCGTGTGCTACTTTCGATTCTTCCCTTGTGTATTTTTATATGTGAAGTAGAGAACAGAGTGGATAAGATGCCCCTGTGATACACGCAACATAATAGATAATAAATAGTACTTTGACATTATATACACGCATACACTTGCATAGATGTAAAAATATTTCCCAGGATAATGGGGTCCACACTCGTTGATAAAAACTCTAACACGAAATTGTTGTCAATAAACATTGGAATGCCAAGTAAACCACCTTTCTAATCATGCTAATTTTCCCACAAAATTTGTATAATCTGTGTGTATGTTTGTTGTGGTGGTTAGGGGGAGGAGTTCCTTTGACAGGGCTCACAGTTGTCCATAATTGGGGCTGTTCAAAGGCCCCATTCCCAATTCAAAAAAGTCACCTTCTTTCCCAATTAATGTGTTATTTTCTCAATAGTCATTATCACAAAATTTAAATAAATATATATATAGCTGGATATGTATAATAACTAAACTTGCTATTCAAATTCCTCTATATTGTAAATTTAGTTGAAAGCAATTTCTGCAAAGACCAGAAACCCTATATATCATCATGATCATGATTTTAAAGTAAAATGGTTATCCGTACTGATCTTTATTTTCGCCTGTTCTTCAGTGTTGTCTAACAATCCTAGTTCTTTACTGTTGTCTAGCATCCCCTGATCTTCAGTGTTGTCTAGCATCCCCTGATCTTTAGTATTGTTAAGCTTTCTCTGTTCTGTAGTGTTGTCTATCGTCCCCTGATCTTCAGTGTTGTCCAGCATCCCCTGTTCTTCAGCGTTGTCTTTTATCCCCTGATTTTTAGTGTTGTCTAACATCCCCTGTTGTTTAGTGTTGTTATCATCCCTGTTCTTTAGTGTTGTCTAGATTTCCCTATTCTTTAGTGCTGTCTAGATTCCCCTGTTCTTTATTGATGTCTAGTATCCCCTGTTCTTTAGTGTTGTCTTGCTTTTCATATTCTTCAGAGTTGTCTAGCTTCCCCTGCTGTTTTTTCGTGTTGTGTTGCTTCCCCTGTTCTTTAGTGTTGTCTTGCTTCACATGTTCTTCAGAGTTGTCTAGCTTTCTCTGTTCTTTTGTGTTGTCTAGATTCCCCTGTTCTTTATTTATGTCTAGATTCCCCTATTCTTTAGTGTTGTCTTGCTTCCCCTGTTCTTCAGAGTTGTCTAGCTTCCCATGTTCTTCAGAGTTGTCTAGCTTCCCATGTTCTTCAGAGTTGTCTAGCACCCCCTGTTCTTTAGTGTTGTCTTGCTTCCCCTGTTCTTCAGAGTTGTCTAGTTTCCCATGTTCTTCAGAGTTGTCTAGCTTCCCATGTTCTTCAGAGTTGTCCAGCTTCCCATGTTCTTCAGAGTTGTCTAGCTTCCCATGTTCTTCAGAGTTGTCTAGCTTCCCATGTTCTTCAGAGTTGTCTTGCTTCCACTGTTCTTTAGTGTTGTCTAGCTTCCACTGTTCTTTAGTGTTGTCTAGCTTCCCCTGTTCTTTTATAGTGTTGAATAGCTTCCTTTGTTCTTAGTGTTGTTCATCATCTTCAGAGTTGTCTAGCTTCCCATGTTCTTCAGAGTTTTCTAGCTTCCCATGTTCTTCAGAGTTGTCTTGCTTCCACTGTTCTTTAGTGTTGTCTAGCTTCCACTGTTCTTTAGTGTTGTCTAGCTTCCCCTGTTCTTTTATAGTGTTGAATAGCTTCCACTGTTTTTAGTGTTGTTCATCATCCCTGATCTTTTGTGTTATCTAGTACCCTTCTTCTTCAGTGTTGTCTATCATCCCCTGATCTTTTGTATTGTCCAGCATCCCCTCTTCTTCAGTGTTGTCTAGCTTCCCCTGTTCTTTTATAGTGTTGAATAGCTTCCACTGTTCTTTAGTGTTGTCTATCATCCCCTGATCTTTTGTATTATTATCCCTCAGAATTATACAGTCAATCTGATTGGTTTAGAGCAGGTCACGTGCAGGGAGACAACTCGTGATGTCTCCCTCACGCGCAGGGTGACAACTGTTTTCTCCCTTCAGGTGACAATGAAATAGCGTAAGCGAGCATGCAGGGTTACAACTGTGTTGTCGCCCTTTGAATAAAAACTACAGTGGTTTAAGCGAGATAACTCCTATTTATAAGTACAATGGCTAAATATGTGGTATCGGTAAACAATGAATTCTAACGATGACGTCAAAGTTGTCTGTTGAGATATTTTGAAAGTATGGAATCGGAGCAGAGTAGAAGGAAACAAGAGGTTTGATTACTATTTTCTACTCCATCTAATTGATAATTGTATATTCTTCAGGAGAATAAAACTTTTATGGACTGTTTAGAAGGGAGACATCACCAATTATCAGGTCTGAGTAGGGTTGTCATCCTCGGGCGCAAGCGCCCTCGGGTGACAACCCTACTCAGACCTGATAATTGGTGATGTTTCCCTTCTAAACAGTCCATAATTGTACATTGTCCAGCATCCCCTCTTCTTCAGTGTTTTCTAGCTTCCCCTGTTCTTTTATAGTGTTGAATAGCTTCCACTGTTCTTCAGTGTTGTCTATCATCCCCTGATCTTTTGTATTGTCCAGCATCCCCTCTTCTTCAGTGTTGTCTAGCTTCCCCTGTTCTTTTATAGTGTTGAATAGCTTCCACTGTTCTTAGTGTTGTCTATCATCCCCTGATCTTTTGTGTTATCTAGTACCCTTCTTCTTCAGTGTTGTCTAGCATCCCCTGTTCTCCATTATTGTCTAGCTTCCCTTGTTCTTTAGTGTTGTGAAGCTTTTACTGTTCTTTTGTTATGTCGTGCATCGCCAGTTCTTTAGTGTTGTGAAGCATCAATAGATTAAAGGAAAGATATTTGTTTTAATTTTGCCATTATCTGAAATGATGACCAACTGGATTGTTTTCTTTATTTTATCTTCCATTTGACCATTTAGATATATAAATTATATTTTTTTGTTATAACTACATATAATTACATACAATAGACTGTTTATAGATCTGTTCAGTCTCTGGGTGCATCAAAATATATTTTAAAAAATGTTTCATGCGTAGACATTAGGGAAAACTAAATACATAACAGATGATTTTTCAAATAATCATGTACCAGTAATACATGTGTACATGTAGTTCAAAATAGTTCATTCAAATTGAGCCCTCAGCTCAGTTATTCCAATGCTATAGTGACAATTAATTTTGATGTGGAAGAGATTTTGATGCAGACATACCTGTTGCTATTTTTTTAGTTTGTTGACGTGGAGGACCAGTAATGGACAGGGATTTTCCCTTCAGTATCCAGCTATCAGTCTCCACGCTGTCTCCCGAGACCTGACAGCTTTTTCACAGGAGTGTCTGTATTTAATGGTGGATGGTAAACTAACAGGTAAAAAGCTCTGTCATAATGTTATATACCCACAAATAATTGCTGTCTAGGAAAAGTTGATTAAGCTAACTGTGCAGTTTTTATCATTCAGCTCTTTAAGGAGGCTCATTACACCACTTTTTGATGACGTACTACACAAAAAATAAACCTCCATTGTGTCGACCAGTTTCCTCTTGGAATGAATTGTACAGGTACCTCTATAATACGACCCTGACCTTTAAAACGCTTTTAAAATAGATGAAACATGCGGTGTTATAAACAGTGAAAACAAAGTAAAGGATTCATTATGCATTAACCAAGGAGAATTGCTTTTAAGCAGAAACAAAAGAAAACAACAGTCAAATCTTCGCCAAACAAGTAATGTCAATTTCATAGCGATGCATGCAGTGAGCTCTATCAATCAATGACATGTTTGTATGGAGGAAGTTCGAGTTAAAATCTACAACCGTGTTGAAATTAAAAAGTTATTTAATTGCACTATTTACTGTGTTGGTGTTAAATTTTTATATTTGCTTTATTGATTTAAATGTATACTCTGGCAATTTAAAGCTTTGTTCTGAATTTTAGATGTAATGCCAAACGTTTCTAGTGTTTTGAGTCTTGGGTAATTAGGAAAGATAACTCTTGAAAGTGGACTTTTGATACCAAATATTTTTTAAATTGGATTTTTCATTTCGTTTAAACATTCTATATTCAATTTGACACATGTAATTCATTGAAATACATTCCTTGTCTCTTCAGAACTCATTTTCTTAATGTTTTATGCATAGATTAAAAAGATAATGATATTAATTGGTTTTTAGGAGAAAATTATATTTTCTAATAAAATTATTATTAGGTACATATTATGAGGTATTTTCACTGTGTGTACTTGTCTTAAGAAGATGCCCATCATTTGACACTGAAAGTTCTGAAATTCTGTTAAAAATAAACTTGAAATGAAACATTTCACTAAAATTAGACAAACACTAAAAAATTCTATAAAAAATATTTATGATATCAATACCCCCATCTGGATATTTGACATCTACATAATAAGTGGTGCTGTATTGAAATCTAAAATAAACTGTGGATGTAATGAGCCACCTTAAGGGTAATGGATGATAAAATATTAGTTATATTTTGTCTAAAAAAAAAACATGTATTCTTCACTTTGTTGAAAGGATGATGTGACATACCGGTAACTGCTATCTGGGGCCCCTTTTTCCATGACGAATTATATTTAATCTACAATGATGTTGGTAGTTTTCAAATATGAGTGAATAAATACGACGCCTTTTGAATAATTTCAATAGTTCCGATACATTTTAATTATAAGGAATACTGCATTATCTTTGATTTTTTAGACCCTATCACAGCTAAATTCGGCCAGGTTTGTGCAAATATTTTCATTTAGGCCAAGCAAAAAAAAAAAAGTTGGTTCTCAGGCTATCTTTTTGAAAATCAGATGAGGCAGGCAGGTTTTTTATTTTTTTTTTTATTTTCAAGATCATTTTATATTGCGGCGGCAAATCGCATTAATTTTATTAAACCTTCAAAAATAGTAATTCATCTTTTAGTACTTTTGCATTATGTCTAGAAAGAGCTTAACTCATTATACATGTAATCAGTAGACTGGGTAGGTACGTCTGCCAAGATCAACTTACTGCACATTGTCAACAGCAGTAAAAAACGTCAGCAAAATGAACAATACTTGAAATAGGGAATCTAAAATGGATTCGAGCAGAACAAGTTCTTTTTAATGAAAAGCTTGCTTAACAAACAACTTATGCATGGAGCCTTGGAAAAATCTGATTCTTTGAGATTCTGTAATGTAATTCACATCCATTTGAATAATTATTAAGCTTGAGTCTCAATTAATGATTTTGTTCATATACAGAATCTTATTAAAAATTAACACTCTCTTGTTATTCCTGATTTTAGTATCTTTTAAATAGGGTTCAGATAATACTGTTATCCATATGGAAATTTAAAGGACATTACGTTTTTGACTTCATTTTGAATTTTGCTCTGAACTACATCTGTATTTTTCGAACTAGATTAAACTCAATAAAGTTATCATAACTTCCAAACAAACTGATAGTTTCATTGATACTATCTGAAAGCATCTCCCTGACAAACAAATCCTCTTTTATTTACCATATCAATGTCTCAACTACATAACTCTGGACTGCAGAATTTATTCTTTGACTAACAGACAAGTTGGAGGGAAAAGTTCACCACTTTTGGCGATGACAGAACAACAAAACATGCTGCTTTACTACATTTACATTTTATCTCTGGAAATATGCGTAGCATTTCCAACATTTTTTCTTTTCTGACATAATTTTTTTCCATTTCTGGAATTTACCTGTGCGGTAATTGAATGTTTTCTAAGTACTGGTAAAAGAAAATAGAATTTAAAAGTATTTATTCCAAAATGTTAATAAAAAAACATCTATACATATATGCATACATGTAGCACTAAGTATAGGTAAAAGAGTTTTATAAGCATAAAACTTTTTCACCATATTTAATGTGCACTAAATTAAATGTCAGTGACAGCACTATACTTATGTCCAAGTCACTGATAGATTTACAAAATTGGATTTCAATGATTTATTTATGATTCATTCCTTTAAATTTTTCATAAGTTATCAAATTTGTTACTATAGGAACTACTTACCGGTATGTATTTGAAAAATGTCGGAAATGAAAAGTTGATAGATAACTACCAAAAATTCCGGAAATGAAATGCAGCCGTATGAACCAATGACAGAGGGGGAATGTATGAACCAATGACAGAGGGAAAAGTATGAACCATTGACAGAGGGGAATGTATGAACCATTGACAGAGGGGAATGTATGAACCAATGACAGAGGGGGAATGTATGAACCATTGACAGAGGGGAATGTATGAACCATTGAGGGGAATGTATTAATTAGTGACAAAAGGGTATGTATGAACCAATGACGAATGGGGATGTATGAACCAATGACAGAGGGGAATGTATTCAACCAATGACAGAGGGGATGTATGAACCAATTACAGAAGGGAATGTATGAGCCAATGACAGAGGTGAATACATGAGCCAATGGTAGAGAGTGTTGGTGAATGAAGGAGATTCTATCTATTGGTATTACAATTGACTGAGTTCCTTTGATGATGCTGTATTGAAGTGTATACTTTGTAGAGTGAGTCAGTGAATGAGGAACTCAGTCAGTTGATGATCATTGATGCTGTATTGTGGTTTATACTTTGTAGAAGACACAGAGTCTGGTCAGAGATCCTCGTCTGAGGAGGAAGTGGTGGGGCCCTACGAGGGGGACACGCCCACAACAGAGGTCCGATTTGTCCCAGCTGACAAGGGCTCTCGTAAGTAAACAAATAAAGACAGCTGGTAGATTTCCTTAAGTGGTAATAAGGTTTGATATTGGAGAGAAAAGTAACAAAAGTTACATAAATGAAGCAAATGTCATTGAGCTATTTACTCTAAAGGATAAATGATTCAAGCAAAAAAAATGGATATTTATGTCCCCCTTCGAAGAAGGGAGGGCATATTGCTTTGCTGCTGTCGGTCTGTTGGTCCACTTAGTTTCCGTTCATTTTCTTCACATCCATTTAGTATACGAATATATCACATGATTATCTAGGTCAACTGAAGTTCTGTTTTGGGTACAATCGCACCGTTTTTAGCTCTTCTGGTCAGAGACCAGAAGAGCTTATGGAATAGTAAGGTGTCTGTCGTCCGTCCGTCCGTCCGTCTGTCGGTCTGTCTGTCTGTCTGTCTGTCTGTCTGTAAACAATTTTTCAAAACGCTACTCCTCCTACAGTTTTGGTCTGATTTTAATATAACTTGGCACACAAGTAGACTACACTAAGATACATAAAATAGTGCATCGATTTTTGATTTCGATGAACGGTGTTGCCATGGTTACTAAAAATAGAATTTTCTGTGAAATTCCTTTAAAATGTTACTCCTTCTACAGTTTTGGTCTGATTTCAATATTACTTGGCACACAAGTAGTCTATACTTAGATACATAAAATAGTGCACCGGTTTTTAATTCCTATGAACGATGTTGCCATGGTTACTAAAAATAGAATTTTTTGTGAAATTCCTTTAAAACGCTACTCCTTCTACAGTTTTGGTCTGATTTCAATATTACTTGGCACACAAGTAGTCTACACTAAGATACATAAAATAGTGCATCGGTTTTTGATTTCGATGAACAGTGTTGCCATGGTTTCTAAAAATAGAAATGTCTGAAGTTCCCTTAAAACGTTACTCCTTCTACAGTTTTGGTCTGGTTGCAATGGCTTCTTTTCTCATCCTTTGTTATAAGTACAAACCAGTAGAGCTACAGTCTCGACAGAGACTTCTGGTTTACAGAGTTATGCCCCTTGGACTTAGAAAAATTCTAATTATATGCAGTTTCTGTTCATTTTCTTAGCAACCATTGCACATACTGAAATGAAATTTAGTATACAGATATATCACATGAATATCTAGATCAAGTTTTGTTTTGGGTATTATTGCACCATTTTTGACAGAGAAATGCCCTTTTGGACTTGGAAAAATTCCAATTTGGGTGGAGGGGGGCATAAGCGTTTTACAAAAATCTCTCGTTTTAGTATATTTTTGTTGTAATTGATGCGAAAAAGCAAAAAAATAAATTCCTAAATTGTGAAAGAATGGTATCAAAATTAATTTAAGACACCTCTTACTCTGACCCCTTGCCCTTACAGCCATTCCAGACCTG
Source organism: Saccostrea glomerata (assembly GCA_003671525.1). Classification (NCBI taxonomy): domain Eukaryota; kingdom Metazoa; phylum Mollusca; class Bivalvia; order Ostreida; family Ostreidae; genus Saccostrea; species Saccostrea glomerata. The sequence goes on along the minus strand of PRKT01000109.1, from coordinate 1,005,177 downwards.
TTTACTCTTACAATTTTGCCGCATTTTGTACGAATTTTTAGTTTTAAATACGTCTTATGTTTTGCTATTAAGAAAATACGGAACTCGGATAAACGTTTGTTTGGAATTTAGCAGTTAGTTTTCGTATGATCTGTCTTTGTTTCATGCTTTTGAATCACTAAGAATAAGAATGATTTCAAACACTTAAAGTGATGTCAGGTTTGCAAAAAGCTGTGGTTTTAGAAAATGAAAAAGACTGAGTTGTTAAACCTAGTTTTAGAAATAAGAAAAACATTTGTTCTCTTTTAATATATGTAAAATTGATGGAAAGTTAAATCTTACTGGCAAATTCCAAATCTCACGGAGAAATCTAATCAAAATAAGAGACGATGATATGGGTAAATAGGTCTGCCATTCCTATTTACTTATTCTTGCATGCTTTTACACACATTCCTATTGACTTCCTTGACTTATTCCTGTATGCTCCAACAGCCGTCCCTATTGACTTATTCCTGTATGCTCCTACAACCATTCCTATTGACTTGTTCCTGTATGCTCCTACAACCATTCCTATTGACTTGTTCCTGTATGCTCCTACAACCATTCCTATTGACTTGTTCCTGTATGCTCCTACAACCATCCCTACTGACTTATTCATGTATGCTCCTACAACCATCCCTTTGACTTATTCATGTATGCTCCTACAACCATTCCTATTGACTTACAAGTTACTTGACTTGTTCCTGTATGCTTTTACAGCCATTCCCATTGACTTCCTTGACTTATTTTTTAATGCTCCTGCAGTCCTATTCCATAAATTGTATTTTTAGCTCACTGGAGCCAAATGCTCAAGTGAGGCTTTTCTGATCAAAATTTGTCCGTTGTCTGTCCTTGTTGTTGTTGTTGTTGTTGTTGCTGTCCTTGTTATCTTTTCACATTTTCATCTTCTTCTCAAGAACCACTGGACTAATTTCAACCAAACTAGCCGCAAAGTATCCTTGAGTGAAGGGGATTCAAATTTTGTTCAAATGAAGGGCTAAGCCCTCTTCCAAGGGGAGATAATTATGAACTAATGAAAAATTAATGGCATCATTTAAAAATCTTCTTCTCCAGAATCTTTTGGCCAGAAATGATGAAACTCATATGAAAGCATCCTCAGGTAGTGTAGATTCAAGTTTGTTCAAATCATGACCCCTGGGGGTAGGGCTGGGCCACAAAGGCTGATCCAAGTTTTATATAGGAATATATAGGAAAAATCTTTTAAAATCTTCTTCTCCAGAACCACTAGGCTAGAAAAGATGAAACTCATTTGGAAGCATCCTCAGGTAGTGTAAATTCAAGTTTGTTCAATCATGACCCCTGAGGGAAGGGCGGGGCCACAATGGCTGATCAAAATTTTACATAGGAATATATAGGAAAAATCTTTTAAAATCTTCTTCTCCAGAACCACTAGGCTAGAAAAGATGAAAGTTCAATGTCATGTGGAAGCATCCTCAGGTAGTGAAAATGCAAGTTTGTTCAAATCATGACCCCTGAGGGTAGGACAGGGCCGCAATGGCTGATCAAAATTTTACATAGGAATATATAGGAAAAATCTTTTAAAATCTTCTTCTACAGAACCACTTGGCTAGGAAAGATAAAACTCATGTGGAAGCATCCTCAGGTAGTGTAAATTCAAATATGTTCAAATCATGACCCCTGAGGGTAGGGCGGGGCCACAATGGCTGATCAAAATTTTACATAGGAATATATAGGAAAAATCTTTTAAAATCTTCTTCTCCAGAACCACTAGGCTAGAAAAGATGAAAGTTCAATGTCATGTGGAAGCATCCTCAGGTAGTGTAAATTCAAATCATGACCCCTGAGGGTAGGGCGGAGCCACAATGGCTGATCAAAATTTTACATAGGAATACATAAGAAAAATCTTTTAAAAATCATCTTCTCAAGATCAGCAAAGCTATGATAAGTTCAATGTCATATGGAAACATTATCAGTTAGAGTTAACTCAAGTCTGTTCATATCATGAGGTAAGGTTGGGTAATCAAATCTTTACATAGAAATATATAGGAAAAATCTTTAAAACTCTTCTTCTCAAGTATGGCAAAATTATACATGTAATATTGTATGCTTTATTAATATTGGGACAACCCCCCTTCCCCCTTACTTTAACAAGTAAACATTCAATACTGAGCTGTTTTGTGTTTTTTGACTAACCTATGTGCTCAGTTGAGCGATGTGGCCCATGGGCCTCTAGCTTTCCATTTAATGGGTTGTTTTTTTTTTTGGTCAAGACTTTTAAATTGATGAATGAATTTTTGTAATGGTGATAATAACAGTATATGGTGTATCTGAAGTATTAAGGTGTTTTGGGTGCTCGTGTTTGATATAATTTTTGTTGTTTTTTCAGTGGATGCCATGTTTAATGCTATGTCTGACTGCCAGGCCTTACATCCAGATGAACAAGACACTGACTCCGAAGCAGAAGGTAGGTTTTCTGATTGTCATTTAGAACAAGTAATTGATATTAAATCACAGAAAAGACTTACTTCAGTGATTGAGAAATTCAGTCCGTGTTATACATATAATGAATTTATACAAAAATCACGTACACTTGTTAGCTAAACATATTCTAATCATTTGTTTAAACCTCAGATACTCAGTGTAATATTCAGTAGTAAATCATTTGACAAATAAATTGATAGGTTTCAATACTTTTACTTTTCAGAGTTTGATGCCAATTATTATGAGGGGGAGGAGGGGGAGCAGCACCTGACAATGGAGGGACAGAGGACGTTACAACATCTAGAGAACTTACTGATTAACGGACAGGGGGACGGGGGAACTCACCAAAACACCAACGGTCAGAGCAGTTACACTCTAATGATATACAGACCAAGATTTGTTATAACCAAATTAATTATTTCTCATTAGTTACATTTGTCCTCGATAAAATTGTATGTTTGTCTGTTTCGTACATGATAACATATTTCGTTTTGTTGAATTTAATTACACAGTGAAACGCTCATAAAACAAAGTACTTGTATCAGGAACTGGCTATTTTTAGCTCTACTGGTCAGAGACCAGAAGAGCTTATGCGATAGTAATGCGTCCGGCGTCCGTCCGTCTGTCTGTCTGTCCGTCTGTAAACAATTTTTCAAAACGCTACTCCTCCTACAATTTTAGTCTGATTTCAATATAACTTGGCACACAAGTAGACTACACAAAGATACATAAAATAGTGCAATGGTTTTTGATAAGTACATACCAGTAGAGCTACAGTCTCGACAGAGACTTCTGGTTCTTTATTATAGGTGTAATTACATATACATGTATTTATAGATTTCACAATATATATTAAAGCCTTGGGGAATAAAACTCATTTTGCTAAAGGCATCATTTCATTATAAGCGTTTTGGCTTGAAGGGTGTTATACTGTATTTTTTCTCTTTTTGCCAGGTAACGAAGGAAATCCAGATCCAATGGAGCATGACCAGTTTGCTGATGCTGATCAGTGATGTAAATAAACCTGACTCAATTCTAAACAGAAGCCAACAGAACATTTACATCTCTCCAAAGAGAGGGGGTCCATTTATGCAGAAATGTGTTCAATGGTCAGAATATACATGTCATATGTTTGTCACCTAGCATTAAAATGTGCATATTTTGTGACCAACACAGTGATTGGCCATTGATCCTAAGACACGGAATTACAAGTTCTATGTCTATGTACCTATATGGCATACTGGCAGCATTCTTTGTTATTTTTGACATCTTTGTATAACATCACACCTATAATTTGATCATTCATAAACATTTAATATAAATTTGTATTTTGTTGAATTATTTAGGAGCATTTTTATGAGAAATATTTTCAAATATACAAACAAATGTTCTCAGATTTGAAAATCTTGTGTTAGAGTGAGGGAGTGTCTCCAATGGTTCCTTTCTGTTCAATTTCAGGTCTAAAAAAGTATATTTCTGAGTGTTTCATTATTACTGCACCTGCCTACTCTCTTGATTTACCCAAATTTTTTTTATGGTTTGTGACCCCCCAATTATGCTCCACAATTTTTAAAAATGCCAAATCTTCCAAATTTTGAAATTTCAAACTTTTTCAGTTTTAATGTTTTTGTTAGAAAAATGAAGCAGTAAAACACTTGGTTGATAGAAAATCATCTAAAGTACTGTAATACAATTCTCAATTGTATGCAGGGGTTTCTTAAAGCTGAACACTATTCGTAAAAAGGCATAGTCCGCTATATTTCCCGTTCTTCAACGCTCTCCCTACAACCCATATATAAGGAGCAGATCGCTTATCAGTTCAATATATATTTTGCTGTAGAGATCGGACGAGTGTAAACGTACATTTTACACAGCCGTGCTACTTGGTCTCGATGAAATTATCAAATTTAACATATTTTTATCCAAAACAGGACAAAAGTATCATGGAAAATACAGGTCAATATATTATTTTCAAACAGAAAATGCACACAAAAACAAGGAATAAACCCAAAAAATCTAAGACCACGAAAGGAGTTCTGCATGTCGGCCATGAGTTTCGAGTGTGTAATCGGGTTTAACGTCATCAAACGGTTTATATACCCGTCTTACAGTGCCTATTTATGAGAAGTGTTCAGCTTTAAGCATCTATATCATAAGAAGTTAGCTGACAGACTGGTAATACAAATAATTTCATCTTGTGTGGTCCATGCATAGCCAGCATCATTATGTCTGTGTTGAGTATTGTATTAAGGAATGTTCTCCGAGCACAATGTTGAGTTTAATGTAAATTCACTCATAAATTTGGCATTGAAAGTGGAAAACCTGCATAAAAGTCAAATCAATATTGGAAATTTTCATAGAAAACTATGGATGACAGTTGTTTTTAAGTAGGCAGGTATGATATTGCTGAACTGGAAAATTCAAGCGGATTCACATTTTTAAGTCTCTTTTGTAATTTACTCCCTTATAACAACCAAAAGATAATTATGTTCAACAAATTCATTGCAAATGATGTGCTTTATTATTTTGAAATGTAGACATGGTATGGTTGTAAACAGCATATTGAATTGTTAAAGATTAATTTTATTTGATGGCTTAATTGTTATTTCAGATGTGTAATTTGATAATAACTTTTACACGGAATCTTTACAAAATATATCAATGATTTGTTTGTAAGGTAGTCCAGAATAAATGCAATTAATTAATGCTTTTAATTATAAAGCATGTGAGTTTGCTTGAATCATATTGTATATTTGCATGTATATACACAGTATGTGTGCATTTTTACAGGCGTTTGACTTTTTTACCCATATCTGACATGTTAACACCAACTTCCTAAAGATATTTATATAACTTGATATTTTATTTGGCATTTGATGAGATGAAATTACCAAAAGCAGTTGAACTTTAGTTTTCTATTTTTCATCTACATGTTGATACATGAAAATCAAGAATTTTATTTGTGATTGGACCAGAAGAACTTACAGATGTTTAAAAGGGTTCATCTGTCTCCATATAATTTTCAAAATGCTACACATACTGCTTCATGTAAAGTACATATTAAAACTGGATATACATGTATAGCATTTTTCTTGGACTCAGGACAGTTAATTTTAGTGCATTACATGGCATTCAATAATTCATTCATGACCATGCACCTTTCAGAATTAAATCCACGTCTGTGCTATCAGAATACTCATTGAAAAGGTTAAGGGAAGGACAAGTGTGGTAATTGCATCAGAAATACATGTATATTAAATGGTTCAATTCTTTTTGATCTCTCAATTACTTTAATGTTGATAGTTTTCCAAAATTTTAAAGATTTACTAATATGTTATAAATGATTTCTCTTATGTTGAATACTAGCCCAATACCCTTTGTTACTGAATTGCCACCATCTACAGGAAATGTGTTTTTTAAAAGCTATAGATGTTTTATACTTCAATACTTGAAAAAAAGAATTAAAGCCTTTTATGTGTCTTTTCCTTGCTTCATCTAAGTTATGGGGTGGCCCTTTAATTAATAACCCTGGCATCAGTGTCAGTGTCCCAGGTTAACATTTTTGGAGATCTCTTTTTCTCAAAGCTTCTGTACCATACCTTTCTTTAATCAGAGATGAATTACCATGCTTCAAGGATGTTTCATTGTACTAAGTCAAGGTTTTAGATGCTGCAATGACCAAGTTAATGTTTATACATGTATAGCCAATCAAGTACAGCACAACTGTATGCCTGTTTGACCAAGCTTGCCAGGAAAATACATGTAGAGATGCACACAACTTGTTTTGACCGCTGAATTTTACTTGCACTTCCCAGATCAGTGACCATTTTAAAGTTCTTGGGGCAAGTTCATTCTAAAGTAACTATAAGCTCCATGTGTATGGATGAGTAAGGATGCACACTACTGAACTGGCTCCAGATGCTGGATAAGTCATGATCAAGTCCATTCCCAAGTAACTTCAAGCCCTATCAGACCAAAAACTGTTTAAATGCTTTATCTAAGGTAATTCCTAGATGTAGTTTAGTGTGAAAGTTTGCCTCCCTTAAATTAACATTTATTGAGGTCAGTCTCAGACTATCTTTGTTTACTTCATAATAACTTTCGGTATTGTAAATTGAAAATGGAGAAAAATTGATGTTATTTCCACCAAATCCCTTTGATACTACAAGAAAATGCACCTTGTATACTTACAATATATTGGTATATTTACTCTTTATTTGAGCACTGCTTATTTGAAGAAAACAACAAAGTGTAGTATGACAGTGTTTTATTGCAACACAATAAATATATTTAGACAGACTCTCAAATCACCCAATGAAAAATATAAAAAGAGCAAATGAATAATAATAGGATGAGGTCAGTTAGGTGATGCATTGGTTAGCACTTAATAATCTAAGTTTCCAGGATCTAAAAATAAATTAGGGAAAAACCAGCCTATCTTAATAAAATTACTGAGGTACATTTTAAGGATTTCAAGCATTTTCTTTTGATGGGTGATTCACAATTTACATAGCAACAAGCGTAAATCCCTTTACTGTACATGTATTTCATGTACCATTTGCAAAATATTTGAGAGTATGGATAAGGTTACAAAAATAAATAATATTACAATTGCAGACATAACTTTATACTGTACAATATCAGAAATAACACAGAAATTTGAGATCAGTGCTTCTCTGACACAATAGTCAGCATGTAAATGATACAAACTCCTTTCAAATTTTTTCAACTTGAAAATGAATTCAAAAGGAGCACACCAGATTTCAGTTTTTCTAAATATTTGACAGGTGAAAAGGTAGGCTATCGATCAATGCTAATGGGTCCTCATTTCACATCCATTAATTTCAAATATTCAACAGCCATAATTTTTTTTTGAAAAATTGATACTTTATAAGAATAACATTTCAAAATGAATAAGAGCTTCACCCGTCAAGAAAACTGTAGTGGTGCACACTTTGTAAACTACAATTATCTACTTTATATCTACATACTCTTATTAAAAAATATCTAAAACATGCGTTCCAACTTTTAGTCAACATTTACAGAATGAGCAAAAATACAGTTATAAAAGAAAACAATCAAGACGCAGTACGTATCTCAAATTTACTTTTGAAAAATCTTCACAGCACTAGAATCAATTATGTAAGTTATTAAACTAAGAATCATCACAACTTGTAGGAAAAAAGAACAATTCACACTGACATTACAAATAATCACTGAATCATAAAGGGGAAAGGTTAAATCAAACTGGCTAAATAATCACTAAATCAAATGAGGAAATTTCTCACCATTAAGAGGCGAAACACTGCACATGACAGAAAAAAATTCATTTTAGAACTAAATACATACTCCAACAAACAAATTCCATAGCAAAGAATCTCTAATAGTCCTTTTAAAAAATTGTGCGTATGTATGTACAACAATATTCAAAATAATTAATATGAATAACGAACGCATACGTATATGTATCTGAGATCACATAAAATGGTACATGTATCAATGTTTGTTGAATGAGAGAAGTTAGCTTTGTTTCTATGGATTTATTTCTTCTTTAATATTAATAAACAATGTTATAAGTCCTTACAAGTACATTTACATGAATCACACCTCGGTCACATTAACAGCAGACTCAAGGGAAGTAATCCACAGGGGAAAAAATATTTAAGAAAGCAATCTTGTATTTGTTACCATTGAATTATAAAGTACATTGACTCTTTGCATCAATAAATTCCAAATGACTATTGGCTATTGATTCTCGATCTTTTGGTAGATAATAATACACAAATTAAAAGAACTCTACCTACATCTTTTAACGCAGCAATTCATAAATATATACAGAAGCTGAGAAACAAAGAAAAAAACACATTCTGAGCCTCTATCAGCCCAGGCCATCCTCAGTAACGTATAGTCAGTGTATGGACATGTGGATTGTGTTTTCCCTGAGATTTGCTTGCTTCCGACACTCTGATATAATAATCACTGAAGCACTGTCATTTATACACAATCACAAGATTTCACTGCCTGTATTGGTGTCCAATCAGAAACTGGCACTTAAAACTGTTCTTCCAATATATCTATCAGCCAATCAAATGTCACCTTACACATTTGTCTATGATATAATGGAGCTGCAATCTTCCACCTGTTACTTTATCACATATTTAAAATTGGAACATTTGATCTCTTCTTGCTCATTTATTCTCTTAATTGCTCAAGCACAACAATGAAGGGTGATATTTTCAACACAGCAAAGCCCATCTTATGGAAATAAAATGATGGGAAAAAACCACTATGACATGCATCATTTTCTCTTATGTTGAATGATAATGGAATAAGTCACATGTAAATCTTAACCTGAACACCCTTATCATATACTGATTCAAACAATGTTCAATTAATTCCTTCCATCTGAAAGAGTCCACATTCATATGCAAGGGTGGGCTAAGTAGAACACTTTTTTTCAAAATAAATATATATGTGCTTTTCTTCTAAATAAACCTTTGGTATCAAAATGTATAGTACATGTGTATAAATTAAGACACTTGAATGAGCATTGTGTAAATCCCAGCTTTGTGGCGAATGTGTGGAATAAATCCATTGAGATCTTCTTGAGGTGGTATTTTGGCTTGCATAGACATGATATTTTGTCATTACTGGCGGAATTCTCTCCCTTTTTGGTGGGTATCCAAAACATTAACTGTCTTTTTTTCAGCTATAGAATACTTTTCCTCAACTGGTTGGCACCTGGAAGATAACAAAATATTGCATTAATTGAAACACATTTCATTTGATTAAATTTTATGCTAACATTACATTTTAAAACAAATAAAAACTTATCCTGCCATTTTAAAGACACTTACATGAAGCCAATTAACCCTAAATTTTAAGCCTATACGATTATTATATATTATTCCATGACTCACATGATGTGCCAGTTGGAAGCGATCAAAGATTTCACACAGCTGAGAGGTGTGGTACTGCTTTAGGATGACGAATCCCTCCAGTCGGGGGTGGATCTTCCTGGCACAGTCCTGGCAGTATACAATGAACTTCTTGTCCTGCTCCTGGACAAACAGGATATCAAACACTTCCACCTGTACAGCAATAAATCAAATATGTTATAAAATGCCTCAGCTTACATTAGGACAAAATGTAATAAAGAAATATGAATTTAAATGGTTAGAATATTAAAAGCTTAGAATTTTCTTTGCAGACAAAGAAACAAACTTTATAAAGAAACCCTGAATTCTGCAAGTGACATTTCTCAAGTAAAGCAGAAAGGCTTTTTGATATACATATTACCCCGTATAATTTGGACTGATATTTAACTATACATCTTTACTGTATGTGTATTACCTCACAGAGACTGACATTTAACTATACATGTATACTGTACAAGTAATACCTCACAATCGTTGCAGTAGTGGGCAGCCTCATTCTCGCTGCGGCCGTGCCATTTAACCTCTAGCCCTAGATCCTCCACAAAGTCCAACGTAAAACGGATTTGTCTTAAAGAGCGCATCAGACAAGACCTGCAAAAAGGAACAAAAATATCAATTAATGAGAATTAATAATCTTTTTGAGGCATTTTCTAAAAATAATGACCTGAGAAGTATACTTGAAATCAAAGTGTCTGTAGAAAAGACACTGATATCCTTCTCTAGAAGACTTAGAAAATAATTATTCCATGAATGATGTTAATTGAATGCATTGTGTGAATATGACATAATCAGACTCACTTGACTTGTTCAAAGAACTTGGGTTCTGAAACATTCAAATTCCTGGCAATGTTCCAGGCCAGATGCACCATGGGAACTATGGATTTATAGCTCTGGAGTTTATTCCATTCATAGCGTTCCAAGGCCAGCTGAAACTGACGAGCATTCACGGGGCCCACATTCCAGGCAATGTTGTTACACCAGCCCTAATAAGAGTAAAATAGCAAATAATTTTTTAAGTTTTCATCCATATCTAATTCATGTCTGCAATAATGTGAAAATCAAACAAATATTCAATCATTTAATGGGAGAAAAGTTGATATTTCAAACACTGAGTCACTTACAACTGCTTGAACCCAATGCACAGTCCCTGCACCCACCCACACCAGATCCCCTGGTTTCTGTATGAACCGATACACTGGGACGTCTTCCTCATACAGATCCTCCAGCATCGGCCACCATGAACCAGTCAGGTAGTTCACATTATTCCTGTAATAATAAATGTACAGAGACATGAACAATAGCCACCATGAACCAGTCAGGTAGTTCATATTATTCCTGTGATAATAAATGTACAGAAACATGGACAATGGCCACTATGAACAAGTCAGGTATTTCAAAGTGCTCCTGAATATTTGTTCCTGAATACAGTGTATACAAAAAGATGAACACTGGCACTGACACCCTGAGATTACTTTTTTTTTGCTTCAGTTGATTAGGATTCTTAATATTGATAACAGATGAGTGTAAGTAGATCATTACCTTTCACAGAGGTTATGAATAACTCCCCAGTAGGCCTCAGGCACAGCAAACCATTCACAGTCCCCAGGGCCTATATTGATGTTCACAGAACAGAAATTGTTGTTCTCCTGATGACCTATGTGATTTAAATAAACCCTTGATTCAAAATCAACACATCTTAATCAAATTTCAATTCAATGACAGACTATAACTATCAAGTATAAACCATATCTGGGTAGATGATAGATCTGAATGGAAAAATCTTTCACATTTAATAGAAATTTCACCCTGAAAATCATTGAAGTGACAAAGATGAACTCTGACCTGGGGTCCTTGACCCAGGGACCTTCATGTAAAGCTGTACAGTGTTCATCCCCAGAATGGTGTTACCGACATGGCTCAGCAGGTTGCTAGCAGATACGACCTTTGTAAATGCGGGTAACTTTGTCAACTCCTGTAACTGAGGCTTCCACTTCTTCTCGTCAGAAAGATCAACATTTGTACCAAACTTAATTGTTTTCTTCTTTCTTCTACAATGAAATTTACACATTGAAAATATCTATTTAGGGATTTAAACCTGCCTTCACCTGAATTTTTTTATTTACAGCAAATTACAATCAAAATTCTGTTAACAGATTTGAAAATTTTATAATATTACGAATACAATGATATTTAATGCATAGCATAAATGAAATATTTTAATCCCTAATAGTTCAGTTTTAAACTGCACTCCAATTCATCTAAAACGGTATAAGGGGCATCCAACCAAACACTCTAGGGATATGGCCAGTACATGAAATCGTGGCAGTAAGGAATAAAGAGATAAGCTTCTTCCTGTTGAGGACTTACCCCTTGGCTCCTGATGAGGAGTTAGAATCACTGTCCGAGTCCTTGTGAAGTCCTTTAGCTTTCTCGTTCTCCTCCTAAAAGTCATCAAACACAAAATATCATATTGTACACCATGACAAGTTACTGAATAATCTGGCTTACAATTACCAAAGTTCTTTGATGATTTGCATAAGAAAAGGTTAAAATAATATAAAAACAGGGCTCAGGCTTATTACCCTGAGGGACTCCTGAAATGAGGAGGCTTGATACTGAGCATATCTAGCTATAGTGGTTCTGCCTCTACTGCTGTCACAGCGCCAGAGTCGGTTACCATACACATCCCGATTCTCATCTGGGGCTTGTTGTTTCTGTAATAACATTATTTACACTTATTTCATGATGAAATGACAAGCAAAAGATTTATTTTAATGAACAACTATAGCTCATAATAACTGTAATTTAGGCAAAAAAAAATTAATTTCTTGGTTCTCAGGCCCTCCCTCATCTCTTCCAAGGGTGCCTCATTGACCCTTTTTATTGCTAAATCAATAAAATAAAAACAACAAATCACCTCCCTCATCATTTTTTGAGGTTTTGTACAATGTAAAAAGCTGCCTCATCATGTTTTGGGGGCAATAAAAAGCAAAAAAAAAAAAAAAGCCTCCCTCCCTCATCATATTACTTGAAAAAAGGCCTGAGAACCAAGGAATTAACTTTGCATGGCCTTAGCATGTCTTTTCAGGAATTCATAGTTAAGGTTCTTTTGTTGATATTGCATTACAGAAAGATTTAATTTGTTCTCCATGATTCTGTATAGGATATGATCAAAGTTGGATAATATTGACCTGTGTTCGCACTTCTACTGCATGGTCAGCATTGGCCTCCACCAGGCTCTTAGTTGAAAACAATCCCAAATCTGAAAAAAAAAAACACAAGTTATTTCCCTTTACATGCCTTGTAGCAAACAATGCAGGACAATGATATGAATAAATGTGTGTAAAGTTTTAGTAGGTACTCTACCTAATTTTAAAGCTCCTGCAAGTCCCCTAATAACAACCACAGGCTGGGAGTAACAGTACTGCTGAAGTTCTATAGAAAAAGCATCTTTCTTGGTTTCAAGCTGAAAAGGAAAATATCTTCACATCAGATGAACACAAGAAAATGAGAAATCTATAAAAGCATGATGGTATTAATAAATATATTTTATGCATATGAATAGGCATCTCAAATGTGTATGTCTATGACTTACATAAACACTGGGTGTTGGGGGATTGAGACTGTCCTTAGGTAGAGGGTAGGGAGGGGACGGGGGTCTAGGGGGGCACCTGTCTCCCAGCATACTAGTTGTTATTCCACTCCTACCTGTAAATGAGAACAATACCTCTCTTAGTGACTATAAGAATTCTGATCTTAAATTCATAATTTTCTTTTCATGAAATGGTGTCTGTATCCCTTCAGTAATTTTTCCCTACTTACCATATCCCTTGCAGGCTGCTAGAACCTCCCTGCCCTTCATGTTGATTGAGATGTTGAAGGGGGCAGATGGAGGTGAGTGGCTGCGGGGGATATTCCGTGATATAACAAGCTTGGTGTCGCTATCACATTTGACTCGGTATTCTACCTGGGTGGGATCGATTCGTGGCTCTCTAGGCGTCTGTGGGGAATGTTTACTGGGACTAGTATTTTTCACAGAGTCATGAGAGATGGGTGTGGCATCTCGTGGACTAGATTCTGACAACTGTTGAGTACTTAACACTGAAGTCTCCTGCTTCTTCACGCTGGAACTCTGACTCTGAGTGAACTGTGCCAGTAAGTCCTCGGCGATCGATGTAGCTAGATCATGCCTAGAGGAGGTCAGCAAAGCTGACAGATCAGTCTCATTTATCTCATTTAAATGATCCGTCACAAACTTCTGGAGGTCCTTTGGAAGGCCAGCTTCTGAGGTGCTCTCTGGATGGACTGATGAAGCCAAAGGTGTTCCTGTGTCTCCCTGAGATTGTGCAGTGTTTTCTGGAATGTTGGCATGAGGTAAGAGTCCTGATGACGTGATATGTGTGGACAAAGGCATGCCATTGAGCATGTCTGATGACCTCTGACCTGGTTCGGCAGCACGCTGCTGCATCTTTATCTGGTACTGTTGATGTCTCAGCATCTGATGGTGCAGGTTCTGAAGCTGCTGTCTCTGCCCAGGATTTAGGCTTGCCTGAAAAATATTACACCCATGTAGTGTCATACATAACAAACAATTTCTAGATAGCAGGTGCTGCCATATTCAAGTTACTACTACATTTGCGATTTAAGATGAACTACTTTTAATTATACAAGATTATTTCAAAATATAGGTTTTAGTTATACCTCATTTTGTTGCAGGCTGTGAAAGAGTTGAATCTGCTGGGGGTTCAAAGGGGGAGGGGCTGGCAACTCCAAGGGCTCAGAGGAGGGCTACAAGTGTACAAGTTAAATAAATAAATAAATAGACAAATCCACAATAAGTTCATCAAATTAGCCTCCTTATACAGTGGACCTTCAGATATCCGTACGCCAGATATCCGGATGCTTCAGTATCCGAACGATTTTTCATCGGGACAGAATTTTTTAATGTTATTTTGGCTTGTTTAACTGGTGATTCAGGTATCTGGAAGCTTCACATTTCCAGACAAATTGACTGGGAACCAATGCGTCCGGATAAATGAGGCTCCACTGTATTAAAATGTAGAAGGAAAAGATTCCTACCCTTTTGAGATTCTTCTTTTTGTTCAAGGGGTCATCAGGAAGCATGACCCCTGGGTTGCCAGGTGACAAATTATTCTGTTGAACTCCCATTGCCTGAGAATGGAGCATGGCATTCTTTCCCATTGGATGCTGGAAATACATAATAAATTTATACAAACATGTCTAATCGTTCATGAAATTAAAGGTAATTTAAAACCACATTTATTTTATCTTGAAAAATACAATTTCCACTAGCTATTTATCAGTTCATGTAAAAACTGGTGATATAAGAAAAATTATCTTTCTTCAGGTAAATCTGAGGGCTCTAGTTATACCATATTGACTGACCTGTATGATTGTTCCCTGACCTTGACGAGAGGTCAGCTCCGCGGGGATGGGCAGGGCCCAAGCTTCCTCGATACTAGGTAACTTCTTCTGTCTAAAAATAACAGACACCAGGTTACTTATACAATTAAAATGAAAGCTACTTCCGGTCAAACAGGACGGAAGACCTACTCGTTGCTTTGCAACGAGCTTTGCTCTAGTTATTATTATATTTTTTAATGTAAATTTCCCTGGATTGATCGGGTGACACGTATTGTAAATGTCAATGAGGAATGCTAATTGTTACAGGTCTGCTTTATCACGGTGATTTTACAGGTTACTTGTAAAAATGTTACTACTTTATAGGCTCCATCTGAGTCACTTTAAGTAAGGATGATCACTGGGAACTGCGAGTGAATTTTTTAAATGAAGGTCGTCAAATATTTGTGGTGATTTTGTGTCAGGTAAGAGAGTGTGGGCGATGCTTCAGATGTTTGACAGTCTTCAGTACAACAGGTTACCTGGGTAAAATCTTCCTAACGACTGCACAGGTATCTATATCAGGGGAAAAAATGGAATAAGGATAGAATTAAAGTGGTTTGATGTAATACAAAAAATGGGAATCAAAAAGCAGCTGCTATTTTACAACTTTGTCTGAGTACTTAGTGATTTACTTTCAACTGATGACAAAACATACAAAAGAACATGAATTCTCTTGATGTGGTAACTGTGGCTTCTTGATATTTTTATGGTGAAGCTAAGAAACAAGTAATTAAACTGGATTGACTTTTGGCATGTGGGTTAAAAGTGATAAAATCTATCCGAAAAAAGCCTTAACTTTCAAGTAAAGCTTATCAGCTGTAGTACTTATAGCATAAAAGGGGGGAAGAACTTATGACGCACTCCTATGAAACTTTCAATTTGTATTATTATATACATAAGAGGTAGATATTGGTTATGTTCTGTGACATCTGTTCTCTATTAAATGAGTTTGAACTCAGGTGTCTAGTATTGCCAATCATCACTGAATGGTCAAGCACTGTGTCATGTGATTGGAATGTTAACCTGGCATATTGACCTCTCTGGAAAGGTCAGTCAAGCAGCAAAGTAAACTGAAACCTTTAATGGTGTATTGAAAAAATAAAATATGAAAGATAACCAAAGTTTGTTTAAGGTTTTGGAAATTATTAAGGAAGGTGAGTCATCCACATTTAGAGGACTAGCTGCCATTGAGAGGAATTTTAATGGTGTTCTTAATTTGTCAAAGATGAAAGGGTTTTTTGATCTTTGAACATCAGCAGTTTAGTTAGCAGAAATATGTTGTTCATTTCAGAAAAAGGTCCATTTGTGTTCTTCCAGCCATTTCATCTGAGATATTAGTTTTGACAACACTGCTTCATTTTTCACTGCATGGTTCATTTTGAAAGAGGTGGGGAGGGGGGGTATGGAGTTTGAGGCAAATAAAATCATAAACAAGTCTGTTGACTTAGAGTATTCACACAAGATTTGTTTAAATCATACAAGGCCATTTTTAGTTTTGACAACACTGCTTCATTTTTCACTGCATGGTTCATTTTGAAAGAGGTGGGGAGGGGGGGTATGGAGTTTGAGGCAAATAAAATCATAAACAAGTCTGTTGACTTAGAGTATTCACACAAGATTTGTTTAAATCATACAAGGCCATTTTGTTTTATAGATTCATTCAACTTTCACATAAAAATTTACACCTGTCAGTGTTGCATACTTGGGTAGCTTTGTTTACAGAGTATATTAGGTAGGGAAGCCTGACGTAACATACTATACCTGTAACATTAGATTGTAGGTCATAGACAAATGGAGAACATTCAGTGGACTGGAATGTAGCACATTGTTCAGTCAGCACAAATCTATATACATGTTTAAACAGGTCACATACTTACCTGTTCTGGGCCAGGTAGTCCTACCTGTACCTCAATGCTATTAGTACCTGCAGAATCTACAGGTAAATCACTTCTCACTCATTATACTGTAACTGATGAAAGATTAACATTGTTTTTTTTGTGCAAATTAATGTTTTGTATTAAAAAAAATGCATGTTATATATATTTTGGAATTTGCAATGAACAATGAAGTTAAAATGCTGCTATTTTTAGGTTAAATTAGCCAGAGGTCCTTGAAATGAAAAATGCTTTGTAATGTCATTCTGTTAGCTTGCTTGAATATAATTTACTGCTAAATACCTATTATGTACAATTCATGTTATAAATAACATGGGGGGGGGGGTTGGTATTTTCTTATGCATTTACATCTACTTTCACTTTTACTTTTGTAAGATAAGGTGGGATCAATATGATGTATATGAACATACCAGGAAGGGCATCAAAGTAGAATCCTGGTACGATGTAGTATGAAGGCTTGGTTAATGAGGGTTTTAATTTTTAATCAACACAATATTCCCATTCATTAACTACAAGTTGTTAGACCTTGGTAAACAGTTCATTCATCATCATGATCAGGGATTGTCTCGTTTCAGAAGTCAAGCTTTTTTTCCTGCGGAGAACATGACACTCTTGAGTGCGTAAATGTGCATGCATCCTGTTCCTCTGTATTGATTTAGTTCCTCTTTGACAAAGCCATTGATAGTTTCTTGTTTTTAAATAATTTTAAAAGAAAGGGAATAGTTCGGAGTGATTTAGTGGTTTTACAGAAATTACGTCAGGATTGTTCATGGTCTCGTTTCATTGTGACAAGGTTGTTTAAGTTTGGAAGCAGATGGTGAAGCTGAAATTCAACCAAAGAGAGGCAGAAATGATTTTTATTTTGGACAAAGATCTGTCCAGAATAGCTGGCCTGCACTTTTAAAGGGATGTCTTTTCTTAAGTTTTCTTACTGACCTTCAAGGCACCTGATCTCAGAATTATTAGCGTCCCAGGGTTTGTGTCTGCATGAAATCCCCTATTGTTTTGTAGAGTTTTGAGATGTCATTTTTGTTAGAGCACTGCTTGAACTTGGTGGTGGTGGTGGTGGGGGGGGGCTGTTACCTGTACACTCTTGAGTAAAAAGAACTGATGTGTTTGAGCAATTTCTACAGAGAACACGTAAGGCACCTTCCAAATGTGAATTTTTCAAACCTATTAGAATACGAGTTTTCTGAAATAAGTGATATTATTCATTTGTCTGAAAAAAGCACCAAGCTTTAGTTGAAAGGAAGCTTTATGTATAGTGAACAAATGTGTCCTTCACCTTGCTTTAAGTATATACACATAAATAAAGTATACTCCCAAAGGTGATTGGATTAAAACCAAGAATGACATCACTTGACAAGTGTCCTGAATGGTATTTATATAAATAGAAAAATCATGATTCATCATTATTCATTAATATCATTTGACAGTTGCATTAGTGTCCTTAAATTAATTTATGTGCAGTCAACTTCATTAAATACATGGTATTAAAATTAATATAACATATGCACTCCATATGAATATATATAAACATGATGCTTTGTTCTTTGTTTTGACAAAGTGCATTTCAATGCTTTTAGAAATTGTGATTTTAATCATTATGTGATAGATACATTAGGTAGAAACTTTGTACACCTGGTAGCTGTGTACGTGTAATTAAACAGCAAGGTTTATTACCGTTTAACATATCTTGTGGTATTAAAGGGTTTTTAAAAATATTTTTCAGTGTCATTGCCATATTTAGTTTCATCAATTATGAAGGTTATTATTTCTTCAACAGGGCTACACGTGCATTCCAGCAAGTACTCTACACGGAACCTGGCTTTAAACGTGCTAACGAAGTACATATACGTCTAGGACTGATCCATAAAACCCTGCACAACCATGACGCAAGCATCAAGGTATACCTAAGAAGATGTAACATCTGAAAAAATCCACGTCATTGCAACACAGAATGTGACTCAAATAAATAAATAAAAATTTTGAAAATTCCCCCCCAAAAAATTTATGTAGAAAGGATAAAAATACAAACAATGAAGATTACATATAAAGGATTAATAGCTCTTCTTTTTTAGCTTACCTGTTCATATCTAAACTTTTCTTATTCTCTTCTTCTCAAAAACCATGGGGCAGATTTTGTAGTACATGTACATTCATTAAAATTTGACATTACATAAATAAGACATAACATATAATTTGATATCTCTTTATGAATGAACAATTCTCAAAGGGAATGTAAAACAACATACAATCAATCATCAATCAATCCATATAATTATGATTTTAACCTGCAAGAAATAAAAAAAAAAGTATTGTATTTAGCTTGTAATTTTTGTAATGATCAGATAGAATGGGAAATAATGTCATTTTTAGATGTTTCAAGGTAAAATGTTACCAGTAAATTCTTCTTAGAAAATAGTACACCTGTAACAATTCGCATCACATAAACCTGAAATGCTTGTTGTCTTTGTGTATAATGAGACATCTGTATAACTGTTTTTCATTGGTTCTTCTTCGATCCTAAAGAGATGTTTTTGTTTCTTTTCAGCATTTCCGACAAGCTTTGAATGACTCCAACAAATGCTCTCTTTCTAAAGCTCAAAGTAAGTTTACGTTCTTTTGATGACATTTTGAAAAAAACTCTTTCAGAAACTTCCTTACAACTTTCTAAAATATGAGGTATACATAATTAGGAAAATAATAAATTTTCGTTATATTCAGATTTTTTGAAAAACTCAAAATACTTTTGTTACAAAGAATGAAAGTCATTCTAAATTCATATATGTTAATAGGACATTTCCACAATTGTAAAACACTTCCCTATACAAGGAACAAAAAAGCATTCACAAGTATATTACTAATATATGCATATTCATTGATGTGTAAGTAATTTTGTGAGTTAAGAGGAGGCATCTCGTGCATCATAAAAAGTGTTTCAAAAACTAGGTAAAATTGCGAGCGTCCTGTTTCCTCGTTTCTGATTAAACAGTGAACGTTTTCGTGACTGAGAGCTGGATCTCTGTAGAGAATATCCTTCATTTAATAAATTAATTCCAGGAAATGCTTGCACCAGAGATTGTAAGAAATGTATATAGAGTTCTGCATATGCTGTGTCTAATGAAGCTTACATAATGACATGAAGCTCTTCTTGTAAAATATTTTAAGTCTCCAAGGTTTCAAAGCATAACTTATTTGACCTATTAGCACCTTATTACTTATGATTGTCTGCAAAACTTCTTACATAGAAAATGTTATGATTCAGACATGAACATTAATATTCAAATTACACATCTTTTCATTTCATCCTACAATACCTACAATATTTTTTTTGTTGTATTTTTCAGTTCGCCTCCACATTGCACATCTTTTAGAAATACAGGTAGGTTAATTGCTTGATTATTAAAAAGCTCCAACTATGCTAGTTTAGCATGCAGTAGTTATTTAACAACTACCTAGATAAAACTGTAAGGCTTGGTCTGACAGCATGCAGTAGTTATCAATAAATTTATCAAACAAGGCTAGAACATCATGCAGTAGTTATCAATAGCTAAATCAAACAAGTACGAGAGGTCAGCTCCGCGGGGATGGGCAGGGCCCAAGCTTCCTCGATACTAGGTAACTTCTTCTGTCTAAAAATAACAGACATCAGGTTACTTATACAATGTCCAAGGGTAGTCACTGGTTAGGTTTATTGCCAAACAATAGAAATATATGAAAAGATGACAAGCTATTTCAAGTTATATTACTGATTACATTATAATCCAGCAATATCTAAAACAAAACTGGTTCTAAACACTGGCTAGCTTTAACATTTACCTTTTGAAACAGCATTAAAAACTTACTTGCTCTGAAGATGCTGTACTGCTACACTATCTAAATGCTGCTGAAGGTACTTGATTTTTGTGGTCAGATTTGAGTTAATTCCTCCTACAATGAAATCTCCAGTTATACGATGCTAATATATATCCCCTCTGTAGCCTTCTCACATACACAATATGTACACCACAGTTAGAGTAAGCAGCTTATCAGGAGAGAGCTTACATTCCTTACAATGACCGTAATTAACTATATAATAGATAACAATCTGTAATACTGTATATTAACTGTGATGTACCCAGCTTGCTGATTTGTCTGTTGTTATCTACATTTAAGGATTGATATGGGTCTTAATTTTTGTCCCCTTATCTACGGGAACATGCACAGACAAATACTGATGAATACTTAAACTACAATATACAATTTAACATAATCACATGAGCTCAGTTTTCTGGGGGGTAAAAGTGTGGCCTGATTTTATACTGACCTTTGTTTCGGGTGGCATTGACATAGCAAGCTAAGGCGTCCTTTGGTTGATCACAGTTCTCGTAGAGGATTCCCAGATCTGTCCAGGCTGCTGTGTGGGTTTTATCTAACTGTACGGCACAAATATAGGCCTGTAAAGCATCCATAGGCTGGTTCTGCTGCTGGTATAGTACTCTAAAAAATAAAAAATAAAATCAAAATAGGGCAATACTTAACAAAACCGGATGTGTCCCTGTATGACAGCTTATGGCAAGAATTGAAGTTTTTCAAATGAAAGTCAAACTCCACAGGTCAAAAGTCAAAAGGTCTTAAATGTTGGTACCCAGTGGAAAGTCTTGTCACAAGGAATATACCGATGAAATATGAAAGCTCTATTCACAACTGTTCAAAAAAAAATTTAAAGATGGGTCAAACTCTAAGGTCAAGGGCAAAAGGTCAAAAATATTTAGACCCACTGAAATATTTTGTCACAATGAATACAAATGTGAAGTATGAAGTATTTGCAGCAATCAAACTGTAAAACTGGTAGAATACTATACAAAATAAAGCAAAAATTCAATATTGATGTTCTGAAGGCAGTTTATAAAGGTCTAATAATCATAAGTTCAAATGATGCTATTCATTAACAACTGTTATCAATATAGACATTTTGTGATATTTATATATATTTTTCAATAGGTAAATGCCTTTTGCATCTGCCAACATTTCCAATAATTTTTTTTAAAAATGTCAATATCTAATACTAGTATTTCACTATGTTTTTTAAAACATCTCTACATCTTTGGTTTTTGTTTTTCTTTTGAAATTGTGACATTTAATATTTCTAAAACAAAAAAAAATTTTAATTTCAATTCTA
The DNA here is from genome assembly GCA_003671525.1 of Saccostrea glomerata. Lineage (NCBI taxonomy): Eukaryota > Metazoa > Mollusca > Bivalvia > Ostreida > Ostreidae > Saccostrea > Saccostrea glomerata. The sequence continues at coordinate 983,275 of PRKT01000109.1, read as the reverse complement.
CAAACATAAGCTTAATAAGTACAAAAACCTTTAAATTTTAATTCTACAAAATTAAGCTTAATAGTAATAAGTGTGTGATTGTTAATACCTACCCTATCGAGCACCAGGTGTCTGCGCTGGCCTCTGACTTGTCAATAGAATTACGATAGGATACAAAGGCATCGTGCACTTTCCCCAGAGTAGAAAAACACCTGTCAAGATTTTTTAAAAAATCAAAATTCCAGACATCATCAAAACAATTACACTTCACACTAAGTCTATGACATAGCCTCTGATTATAGAGGTTTTATGGATTTACACATATCAATTGGATCTGTTGAATGTAATTGCTAGAAACAGTAAACCAATTAAACTGTATAATAATAAGTGTTATTATTCACAAGTTTTATGGCTTGAAGCATAACATCAGAGAAAATGGCTTGTTAATTCACACATTTGTCTAGACATAATATAAGGAGCTAAAACATTTCCCATTCCAGGGGACTGTTTGTCTTTTACTGCTAATTATCGATATATTGTCGTCCGTCCTCTGATTGGACGCCCTGTAATCTCACCTTCCCAGGAGGTACCAGGTCTGTCCGTTGGTGTTGTCCGTGGACAGCGACTCCTTCAGATAGTGGACGGCCAAACTCTCGCGCCGGTTCTTGTCCCCTAGCTGTTCTGTAACGTGGTATAACCAGCCTACAAGAGTTTTAATCTATATCATTCCACTGGAAGATATCTCAGGAAATAATTACTCACCTGACTTAACAATTACTTTACATCTCACTGTTGTCGAGAATTGACAGAAGACTGTATGACATTAATATGTTTAAATGAAGCCAGGAAAAAAAAACTGTTATAAACACAATTTACTGACATACATATAAAAGAGTGACACCAATTCATAGCTGTTTACCAGTAAATTTATGTAAATGACCCAATTTAGTTGACAGTGGTATAATTTCTACACATATTCTTTAACATTACACAACTATGAAAGTATGATATAAATTACATTTCACCCTGAGAATTAAACTTTTAAAGGAGTTTAAGCACATTATTTAATGAAACAAATACAGCTATTTCTCTGATATGGAAATAAAATTTTCATTTCATTTTCATTAGAACGAAGTAAATTTTAAAAGCAGTAGAGCCCTCAAAAATCCTACCATTATTTTGCTCTATATCAGCCATCGGTGTATTGCTTACGCAATCTGTCCTCTCGGCAGGAATTTTTATAGTGGGAAAATTTACACATGGATTTATTTATATCCTGTCTACTACGTCAGAGAGAAAAAAAAAATAACATCCTTTTAAGGTGCATGACACAACTGTGTAGTTTTATAAAAATCAATACGAACTACTGAGAGAACCTCCACCGATAGGCTGAGGGATGTGACTGATCGCAGGGAGACGTTTTTTTTAAATAGGGACGAAAAATAGGTCACTTTTACAAGAAATAGAGCAATCAAAATTACATGGTTAGGTTTATTTTTGTCCAGGCATAGAATTTGACCTACGAAATTAACTGTAGTATGCTTATTTGTCTGTGCGCCATGAAAGAGGTCTACAAAGCAGTCTAAGTAGGTCAGATGATACTATAGAAAACCCAGACTCTGTCTGATCAATACATACAGAAATGAATGCACTGACGTAACACATAAACTAGGAGAGGGAGTGTGTAGGTTTTGTCAAAGGCTAACTCCCTCAGACTTGGCAGATAAAACATCACTGAAATATCTTAGAAGGGAGTCTTGCATGCCATAAGAGCTGTTAAGCTCGATAAAAAAAAACCATACAGATGAGATAAAATTGAAAGAGATAGTAATGAAGCCGTGACTTACCTAGTTGTTTGAGGGCAGTGGCCTTGACCTGGGGCTCTGACACGTCCGGACTCTCAAAGTGTTCGTAGGCCTCCTTGGCCTGTTTGTACTTTCCCTGTTAACAAGAATTTACTTATTGAATGAAGACAACATAACACTGTCAAATCTGACTGACAACACACTCATTTCAACTATGACAAGAAATCTATTTTTTCCCCATCAAACCACTTTAATTAACATGTGCCATCTTAGTACATAAAACATTTTTCTTCATTCTTAAGCCCCCCTAATTACTAGTCCATTTCACACCATGTTTAGGCTCGGGTTGCTTGAGAAGTTGTTCCTTGGTGTACAGTGCTGGATGTGAATGAGAACGTAGCTGTATTTACTCAGTCGTTACATTTGATATGCACCACATTTCATCATCAGACAGGTATTTGTACAACGGAGTTAAATCCTTGGTTTATATGTATGAAAATGACACTCTTTTAAACACGTGGGCGTAGTGATGTCACACAAAAGACGTGTGCGGGCTTCTTTTTTTTATCAATCAACAAACATAAAAATCAATTACTCTTACTTTTACATAACTTGAAGACAACCTACTTAAATTCGATAGGCATCACTTTCTCGTGTTGAAATTGTTGTATAGTATACATTTTCAAAGTCAGCATTAAGAGTTTAAAATATTTTCTACAATATTACCACACAAATGGAAAAAAAGAGTTCTGCATTAGCATAAAACAATATTGAGTCAACTTGACATTTTTCCGAGAAAAAATACAAAAAACGATATATTGAAATTATTTAGCCTTTTCATTCTTTTTTTTTTTTTTTTATACTTTATCAGTCGTATATAAAACATTTCATTCATCTCTTTATACATTAGCTCCTTTACTGCTTTTAATGGATGAAATCAAACAAAAAGTATGTGTGGGATACTGAACTAATCAGTGAGATATAAAATATTTAGCCTTAATTAGAAAGGCCGCTTTCTATTCTTATTACTTCAAAGACAATAAAGAAAATAGCAAACCTGGCAAATATAACAGTAAACTTAAATTGGCATTTCAATCTTAGATCTTCAAAAAGAAATATTCACAAATTATTCTTTACTAAGTGAACTCTTCTCTCCTTCCCCCTCTCTCTTTCTCAATTCTTCAAGAAAAAAAATTATTTTCTTTTCCAGAAAATCTGAACAAATTGTTTTTTCAACCACTCATCTGATATGTAAGACAGATAATTGCTATGTGTTAAATAAACCTTTCTTTCTTATTTATCTAACTTTAAATGTTTTAACATGTAAATTAGTTTGTAATCTATGTGACAAACATGAAAACAAACCACAGTAGTGTTTCTTTCATAAATAGCATTTGCAGTTGATTAACTTTTAAATTACTATAAAAAGCATGAAAACTACTGGATACTGAAAATAAATGAAAGTGAATAAAATACTGGCTTTACAAGTAACAATTGTTCTATAAAAAATAAAGATTACATAATTCTAGGAAGTAGAAGAAAAAAAAAGAATAATAATCTTTACCAACAGAATCAGTAGAAGGTCTTCCGTTGGAAACGGAAGACCTTAATTATGAAAAAAAACAAAAACATAATCATATGTCTAGTTAAGAAATTGTGACAATTTACATTGACCTTGACATATAACATGTATAAGGTCAACATTATTGCCGTAGTATTTAAATAAACATGAACTGATTAAATACACAAAGTTTATAATAAATTTACTCTAAAGTCTCTTACAGCAAAGTTATTTTCATTCCCAGTGGATTGAAAAATATATATTGTTAATAGATATAATAAATTACTACATTAACACGATTAATGAAAAAGTATGAGAGAAAATAAGAATTCTGTTACAGAATGACCTTGGTTCCTGTTCAAGACCTTAGTTACCTATCTTTGTTAGGGCAAGTGAAACAATCTTAAAGTAATCAGTGTGGTCAACTTATTGAACTATTCGGACTGTCAGCATGGTCAGTAACCTACAAGCAGCAAACATGACCATCACTTCTCATGTGACCAATATCTTAAACAGCAAGTATTCAATCCATGTGCAATAACAACCTAAACCACACATATCTACCACTATATCTGGTCAATATCTTCACTGGTCAGTGACTGGGGTCAATGAATGGTCAGTTTCTACACATAAAGGCTATACCGGGCAAATCCCCAAGACTTTATGTCTGTCATGGATGTATATAAATCAATGAAAGAACAAGGAACAGAGAATGTTTTTACTTGTATTATAAGAAATAATTTCACTGATTGACCTACAATAAATGAACTTAGAAGTATAATTTGGTTATTTTAGCTTCTGAATAAAGAGAACAAAGAGAGAAGTTTTCATTGAGAACAAAGAGTGAACAGACCTGATAGAATTCCTGATAGAACACGGTACACCAGTGTACTGGGATGTCCCTATTGATCGTATGGCTTCACCTTGTCTATAGAGATCTGTGTCAATAACCAGTCCCGCTGTCCGATACACAGTGATGGCCTGATACACAATGACGGCCTGACACACTTACACGGGGTTCTCCCAGCTATTCACCATCACAATTACGTCATCCTCTCTTTTTATAGTGTTTATAGTACTACGTCCTGCATTTGTAGAATTTCTTTTTTACGCAACAGGAAACCCTATACCCTTTGTGTTTAGACTTCTTTTAATTCTGTCTTTTCATCACATAAGCCATCTGTTTCTGATTAATGGGAAAATGACTGCATTTTGAGGGGTCCTTGGGCAAAAGCCGATAATTTAAGTATGCAGAAAAAAAACAAATCATGTTGTACTTCTATTTACACATTAATGGTATGTAAATTTTTTTTCCACTTCTCATTAAATTCACCACTCTTTATCACCTCTAATATTCCTTGGTGAGAGTTTAGCTGAACTTCTGCGGTCATTGCTACACACCTCAATAATACACAGAGAAGATACTCCTAGTCACAATGGCTGATTCATACAGATGGAGGATCAAAGTCGGCTTCCTGACAATGGATGTTTGATGTTAGGGATCCTGCAGGGATCAGTACAGACTGGACATTCCAGACTCTGGCCTGTTTTGGCTTTTGTCTGTTTTTGAGGGGCCTTCAGCAATAAATCTTCTCTGGATTGTCACAGACAATGAAGGACAACAAGAGTCGGTGTTTCTCTGAACACGCTGTACAGCTGTATAGCTAATTCAGGGCTGGTAACAAGGATCTGACAATATGGCATAGAGATACTAAAAGATAGCTGATCTAGATGTTCTGGCTCCAGGGCCATAAAACTTAGATGAGCTTACTTACTTTTTACAAAAGGATTTTACCGTGGAAAAGTGAGACTGAGATTAAAGTGGGCTAAGATGTTATTGGCCCTTAGTGTGCCTGTACTAAACAAAGCATTTATATGTACCTTTCTCATACCTTCCAAAAACAGAATTTATGTACATCTATATGCATTACACATGTTTTGTGTGTGTTTGTATGCTTGTACGTGCTAGCCTTCATGTGTTTATGCTCCATACTAAGAAGACATGTTTCACTTCCTGGAAATCTAGACTCTATATATGTACAGTGCTCATGCCTTCCTTTTCCTGTTACAGCAGAGATACGATCGGATAATGACAATCAGCTGATGACAGTGAAGAGGAGCTGATGAAACATTGAACGACTTCCTACCCACTACCAGTGGTGCTCACCACTGAATGACTCCAAGTTGTCTTTTCCAGTCTTTTTACTTCCTGTTATTTGTACTTTGTCAACTGTATGCATGATAACATTCTATGAGAACATTTCGTATAAACGTATTTAAGGGCTACTCTGGACTGATAATGTCTCATTTTCCAACGAAAAATTAATTCTAAATAAAGAAAATTTCACAACTGGAGATGTGGTCACAGGAAAAATGATTCAACACGAGTCAAAGGGGGGCTAATTTCCCAAGCCCCTCTTTGGTGATTTGTAGAAAGAATGGACTAGAACAAAGAACTTCACTCAGTGAAACTAACGGGCAGAATTATGTGAATCCAAAATGTCACCAGTGTAAAGGGAAAAAAAATCTATAATTTATTGAGCTCTCCTCTGATAAACTTCAGTTGCTGATAAATAGATGCTTGTTTACTCCCCCTACCTTGTTGCCTCTGTGGTCAGGTCCCGGAGTAAGACAATCCCTCTCTCCTTCACCTGTCCGTCCTTAACTCCTTAACGCTGTGTCACCCTCACACAATCCCTCACACACACACACCCACAGCAACAACTGTTAACGACCCTCCTCCACACACACTGCCCACAGAGAGAGGCTGTCTGATCAATACCGTGTTATACTACAGATAATTGAGGAGCTTGAGCAATCTCTATCTCCTGGGACGACCTGCTTATAGCCTTATCCAGCTATAAAACTTTGTGAGGTTATAGCACTCATGTCACCTGGCTTGTAGTGTTGTAATTGTTGTTCAGTAAAATAGTCCTCTTCTTACATAAACATAACAAAAATATCTCTTCTGGTTCTGTTTAAATGCTGACTTGCAGAAATTGTATTTTGGCATGTAGTGATAAAAGCTTTTTTTATTTTGAATTTACAAAATACTAACAAAGTTTTACAACCTGGCACTGGGTATTGACTTAACCTGACAAAGCTCCATTAATACAGATCGACTGCTGGCTCTGGTTTCTGACTAAGACACCATCTGTATTTATTGAAGGAAACAAGATAGTTTAATGTTGGTGCTGTTATTGTCCGGGCTTCATAAAATGGAGTTACAATACCAGCTTAATCTCTATATTCTTTGATGAACAAATTCACTCTAGTGAGGCTAGTGGCTTTTATTACAAATTTTACTCAATTTTTCTGAAAAACCTGAGTAGAAACCATGGCAACAGTCTTTTCCTCATCATAAGATTCCAGAAATGAAGTGAGTGCTTTTGCTTGGGCAAGAACATTTGCATCTTCTTGACTATTATTAAATGAAGGCATTTAACTGTGTTCTTGCAGCTCATATCCTGAACGCTAAAGTAATATTGGAGCTCTTCTGAGGGAAGCTCACAGCATCAAGTAGGTGGAGTTCAGGAAATATTTCTCAGTTTTATTATGGTAAAATTTCAAATTGACTAAATTAAATACCATTGTTGCCAGATTCTTGTTTACGAATAAAAATTAACAAGCATCTGTTCATCATTATAAATTAAGAATTAAAGAACACATTTTAAGATTCCTCTCTCTCTCTCTCTCTCTCTCATTTGCAAAATTAAAAAAAAAATAAAAACTGTTGCCTTATTAAAACAGAACTGCATTTTTACTGCATGACTCAAAACAGTGGACAGTCTCACAGAGAATAACCAAAAATGCCTGTTTTAATGTTTACCCTACAAAATTCCTGTAAATCCACTTTATTTCTGATCTCTATAGACCAAAGTCCTGAGCAAATAGAACCTGAATCAGATCACTGATAAAAGAGAGAAGGTGCCTCAAACGCTTCACATTTCATGCTAACCTACAGAGAGTTTGACAGTAATTGATTCTCACACAATTCATTGAAAAGAGATTCCAGCAAATATCTACTCTAGAAAACCACTCCTGGAAATCCAGGTACAAAGGAGAGAGGGCAAGCTGAGGTTCACTGACACACAGCAGCACCCTCACTCTGTGAAAAACCTTCCTTTGTTGTCCACAGAGAGGGCATACAAAGAAAGCAAACAAGCATCCAGATACAGTACAGACCTGATAGGTCAAACACAGGAGGTCCACCTACAGATTAGGTCAAAAGTTGACTTTGTGCACTTTATTCTGTACCGTATTAATTATCAACATAATACATGTTTGTGGGCTGTCAGTGACATGTGAACAGCCATACAGGAACAGTTTGGGATGAATTTGTCATATATTATTAATGAGTTTGTCACTAGCAGACAGTAAACACATGTGGCCTCTAAAAAAATGAAATGTAAATGCACCAGCCAAAACAAAAAAAAACAACAAAGATGATTTTTTATTCTTTTATCACCATAAATTACTGAAACCAGAAAATAAACCCAATACATATTATCATAGACCTTATAGAATTTTGTAGACATGCAGCCCCCCAGTTTGTACTCATTTTGATGGAGTACCGGTATGATAGTGTGTATTACAGTATAGTGTAAAAAGCCTCCCCCCCCCCAATTTGTACTAGTTTTGATAGAGTACTATAGTGTGTCAGTGACCTGTTGTGTTTTCAGCAATCTAAGTCAGTGACCGTCATCTGGCGACCGGCCAATACATCTACTCCACTCACCCATTGATCCCAGCTATACCGCTATTTTTATCATTTTCCAATAGGACAATCTTTCTGTTCCAATTTTTAAGGCTTTTTTTTCTTCTATTCTCTGACCTTTGATAACCACTTTCGAGATGAGGCCTTTGTACAATATTATTTAAACATTGAAAATTTTCTTCCTTGCTTGCTCTCTCCTTCTAAATCACATGTTTATTTGACCCAAAGAAAAGTGATGTGTCTGCACATTACAGTGAAATGGAAGGGAGCCAGGAACAATGAAAATCATCAAAAGATAAGAAAGCAGGCAAGGCCTAGTGTCTGGGTTACCTAAAAATAACTCCTGATGAAGGCATAAAAATGTAAACAAGCTGGATACCTGGATAAGCCAGGTAAGTATTGACCTACTTAGAGGCTGACACATCGGCCAATCAGACAGACTGATAGCCAGGTAACACATCATAAACACACGCATGTAGAGAAATATGACCCAAAACTTTGAGCAAAGAAATTCAAGACATTGTATCAATAAGACAATGATACCCACAACAGAATATCTTTGAAGTTTTCTTACTCTCAATAAATAATAGTTTATCTTGAAGGTCTTTGATGAATAAAGTGTACATACAGTTTATCTTAAATCATTGATATGTTACAAAATAGGTCTAGACAACCTTTAATCTGAGAAACGCTGGTTAATTGTGATAACAGCAGGCACCTGCTTACAAAAAAACCCCCACAAATCTAAACCAAATGTGTGCATACGTGCCGTTCGACAGGTACAAATTGCCACCTGTAGTGCCCTTCTGACCCTGATGTCCTATGGCTACAGGGCCAATACACCAAAAGCCTACTGTATAAAAACATCAAACCAACATGGTGAACAGGGCCATGGTTAATGTCTCTTGATTACCATCTCCGACAATCAGTATCTGCAAAACGCTGCACATCTGCTGGGCGAATCTAGCAACAGATGCATCGACTCCAGCAAAACAAAGGCAGACCCTGTTAGTTTTCTGTGGACAACTTCTATCACATTCAGAAACACCAAACAAAGAACAAACCCTCTCTTTTAATTCAATGTTAAAAAAAAAGCAAATCACAATTTACGTGCTCAGGAGCAATTAGGAAGTCACTAAGTATAAAATATCCAGGGGGATTTTTAGCATGCAGATCCTTGACTGCTTAATCTGTTGGACCTTGATTGGAGCAGTCAGTATGTAAATCGCCATACAAAATCTTCTCTGTGACAGTCTTATTATGCTAGTGTCATGGAGCCAAACCATGACACTTCTGGCACCAGAAGATTTATCTACAGTATGTCAGGGCTGTACAGTGGTAAATTACAGCAGAAAGGCATCTCCATCATGTCTGCTTAAAAGCCTCTTGACCTAATCCAAATTCTGGGGGTTCAGGTCAAAATCCATTCCAAAAAGTGTTGGCACTTGAAAATGGGAGAATGTGACGAGTGATAAACTATAGAAGGGTCACCCTCAAAGACCAAAAAGGTAGAACTTGCTATGTTCATGTAAAAACACAGATGCCTTTGATTACAGAAGTCGACATTAAGTTCTCTTGAGTAGGCAATGATTGTGTCACAACCCCTGTGGTGAATGACCTTACAGTTTGGCAGATCTGAACTCTAGGGACCATCTCAAAAGTCAAAATACCCTGACCATTTAATTACAATTGCTTGAATACAAAGGAAGGAGATGAACTCAGCTTCATGGGAAAAAGAATTTTATGACCACTGTTTTAAAGATACTTGCACTGTTTAAAAGATGGTTATATAAAAATACTCTCTATTCAAACATGCTCAGTTTGAAGACAAGTACATAGATGTATTATAGCTTGATGAACTCTCCAGTAAATATACAAATAGCCTGCATCTCTAGCCAGCTGGTGATGTTCCTAAACACATGCCTCTCTCACAAATCCCTGCTGACTTCAGCACTTTACCAATTCTACAGGCCAGCATTCTTCTATGTTTATTCACATGAGATTTTAGAAGCCTGTTCAGAACTTTATTACTGCCTAAAATCATGACTTCTTGGTACATACTCAGAAGTAAATAAAAAACACACATCAGCAAAATCCACAAATTTCAATCAATGAAAAATCTATGAGAAATCTAAATAAACGATCAACCTTTTTTAAAAATCTTTTAACATGGTTTTATCCTGAGAATACCTTAGAGTGGAACATCTAAATATTGAGCAAATTCTGAAAACTTCCTACTCTATAAATAGAGCTTGAGGAAACAGGAAAATAAATTATGGTACTGCACTTCTTTAACTATCATAAAGGGTGAAAATGAGGAAGAATTTATAACAGCAAAATCAGCAGAATATATCTGCCCAAATTTTTTCCATACCTTTAAAAGATAAGTAACCCATACCTCTAAATGATAAGTAACCCATGCATGAGAAAAAGGCCTTGGGGGCCCATGATTCATGGAATTTGTATGCAGAAAAGAATGTGTTGTAAGTATATTAATATACATAATAAATAAACAAACCTGCAAGTAGTGAAGAGCCAGGGGGAATGGACAGAGTAACAATGAGGTCACTTATCTCAGAGACGCCAATAAAACCTCACAGGTCAGCTAATCTATAATTAGCACTGCTCTTTGTGCCCTTTAACAGCGAGGGCTAGATTTATTAGCATTTTTGAATGGATGGAGCTTAATACTTCCTACAAACTACATGGTCTAAATACAAACAAAGGCTTACCTAGATAACAATAGCACATAAAAGAACAGTCTTTGTTGTACAGCAAATGGAATTAATTGTTGACCAAACTGTCCATTAATCCACTTACAAAGCACAGAGAAAAATCACTCAATCCAACATATAATGAATATTTCTTCTGTGCCAGTCTAAACTGCTGAAATTCTTCACCTTAAATAGGTTACTATCTAAGCACACAAAAACTGATGAATGTGTGAATTATCTGACAACTCAAACCACCAGGGTTAACAACAAAGGTCAACAAACCTTATTTGGATGTAGGTCAGGGTTCATAGGTTATGGAGCATGCCTTGTCAGAAGCAGAAAAACCAGTAGTAAATGCATGAATAGAATTTGGTGGGTAATGAAAGACTATTTTTGCATTACTTAATCAAATTGCAGAATTTGTATTTCTTTTTCCATAAACATAAACAGATTTTTTTCAACAAAATCTTAACAATCAAGGGTATTATTAGCAAGCTTCTTGTTGGAGATATAAATAAGAGGAAACATATAAATGAATTAGAACTGGGTGTTTTGAAAATTAAACTTCTAAAAATTACACACTGCAAGAGAGATAGAGAGAGAAAGAGAGAGAGAGATGACTGATCAAAGACAAAACAGGCTGTTTAATATATTACACACAGGTCAACAAATGTGACAACACAAAGAAAGTCAACCTCCTATCCTTTATAATTATAAACTCTGAATTAGTTATGTCTATTTGAACTCTGAATTAGCAAATGAAAAAAAAAATTATATATATAATGGAAAGAACAAGTGGCTTACTTTAAAAGATTTTGCATCAACATTTTCATCTTTGTAATTGCATTAATATTTTGAACAAGAATCACTTTTAAAAGTACAACTAATGCAACAAAGATAAAAGAGAATTTCAAAAAATATGTTTTTGAGAGATTTTAGTTTCAAAACAATGATCAAAAGTGTCTCTTTTTAAACTGATTATAGTCAAACGTTTTTTGTTTTTTTTTGTGCATATTATAAGTCAACTCTCCACTCCCTTTGGTTCCAAATCATTAAATAAACCTACACAAAGATAATAAATTTTACATCCATATAACCTTTAAAAACATCAGTTGATACTTTAAAATAACTTACAGCATCACATTAAACCATACAAAATAGTTTTCCTACACATTATGATATAATATACAACAATAGATTTAGTCACATGTAAATGATGTTATTGCAATGTAAAACAGCGGTATTAACTGTACATACAGGTATTCAATGAACTTTATAGTGAGTTCTGACTGTCCGCATCGTGGTTTTATTTGAAGAGTGGAAAAAAGAATGGTGAATGTTTTGTTGTTGTTTTTTTAATATGGATTGATTATAACTTTTTGTATGTAAGGCACATCAAAGCTCAGGAATATTTGTTTGAGACTAGGGCTGATTAATATTTGCTAGAGATTTTGTATTGCAATATACTGCAATATTTTTAACTGTATAACAATATGTATTACAATATTTTCAACACAAAAAATAAATGAAATGTTCTTTAATTATATTATCTTTTTTTTACACAAAGAATGTACATAACCATGATAAATAACCAATAAAAAGATATCTTGTTGATTATTACAATTATGCAAAGAAATACACCCATGCAGCAGTTTTTATTTTCATGTTTGGCACATTTGCAAACCTTTCTGACAACTTTTCTTTATATTTTATGATTGAATTCCTGAGTCCAAGCATTTTTTTCTTGTATACTGACACGCAAAAGAAATGCAACAAGCAGTAATCTACAAATGTTTAATTTTTTTATCTTATGATTTTCAACAGAGAATAAAGTACTGCTAAACTCACTTTTCAGAACATCAGAGATTTGACAAAAATGTTAAATGTTTATCTGTTTACTTTATTAAGTACAATATGACTGTTAATACACCCCCCTCCCAGCCATTCAAGTAAAACGTGCAAGACTGCCCTAAACTACAATTGTAGCTTGATTTCTACGATACAATAGGTTCATTAATATCAAGATCTGAGCGAAGGAATAATTCTTTGGCATTTTGAAATGCCCGTTTTTCAGATGATTAGGTCGAATTTTCTCTAACTTAGGGCAGTGTAACCAACCTTGGACTTCCGGTACAAGGACTGTCCTTAATGCATATGATACGTAAGACTCTGTTGAGGCGTAATGTAGTGAAATTTTGCATCAGCAACTCTCCATCACCTTTACATTGAAATTTTCCAGCTAGAGCAATGGAAATGCGTACATAAGCCATTTTCAGGTGGCCTTAGCATCGTTAAGGGAAACGAAAGGAGAGTTTATTTCTTGAAAAATTGCTGCATTACGTATGATAAACAGTAAAAAACCCTTTAAACTCCCTAAAATTTCCAAATGTTTTGTTAAACATGCAATTTTCGATTTCTTTTAAGCAGATTCAAACTTAACTTCCGGTTAAGGTATGGAAATCGTTCAACCGTTAAATTAGCGATGTTGTTGCGTTTCTTTTGCGTGTCAGTATATATCGGTATCACAAAAATGACTTGGGTTGTCCCTAAGAATTGAAATAGAAGGTAGACAGGGATCTGGGTTTTCTCCCCTAGTAATGCTGAGTTTAGATGGAATACCAAGTAAATAGGGGATAACATCATTATAGGAGGGTAAATTCTGTGACCCCAAGTCTTAGGGACAACCCTAAATGTATTAATACATGTACTATTACAATACAATATTTTTTGTCAACATACCCAATTTACCAGAACATGGCTATTATTGCCCAGCCCAAGTTTTGACTGATGCTGCACTTACTTGAAATGCACTACTGTATATAAGGAAATTTTTCCCCGTTTTACTTTCGCCCCTTTTGACATTCACTCAGTTGAGTGAAATTAAAACAGGGCGAATTCAAAGATCTTAAACAGAACTGTGATTCGTCGAATTCAAGAGGGGGAAAAATTGTTTGCACGTGTGAAAGGGTGAAAATTAAGCAGGGTGAAAATAACCCTGTATACAATATATTATTTATATCTTTCCAAACTTTGGAAGTGCAAATTAATGGGTTTGTTAAGCTACATTATGTCAATTAAAATCTGAATAAGAGAGATTCTACATATACCCTTTTATCTTATTCTAAATGTGGAAACAAAGATAAATGCTCTTATGTCACTTTATTATATATGAAAATGAACAAGATTTTTGTGCATCAATGCTCACTAGTTAATACCCCTGATGTGAATTTGGTATGGACAGATGCATGGATAACAGGAAGTTGAAATAAGATTTGTACAAAATAACATCTGACCATATGGTAGGCCAAAATTAACACTGTGTGCCAAAATTTTAAGCATCTTTGAAGAGTAGTTTGTTATGGACAGACAGGACGCAAGGATAAAACAGTATACACTGTACCACCCTCTACAACTGACTGGGAATGGGGGTGGGGATAATTTGTCTTCAAGCATATTTTCATCACCAACCAAGAAGATATACAGAGTGCAAAGGGCCATAACTCTTCATGTGCTCAAGAAATTTTGTATTAAAATCTCTATTCAGTTGTGATATACTGATTTAAAGAATGGGCATAATTAATGTTAGGCAGAACTTATATTTTGTTCTAGATTATTCATATGACAATCAGTCAGAGTACTTTTATGTAAAGCATCAGTACTCACAATGTTCCAGGTTTAAATCAAGGTTTTTAAATTTTATAGTTTATGTGAAAATGTTGTGTTTATACAGATATAATCACCACTGGCAAGTAAAATTGTAGCTGAGATACATTTTGATAAAGGAGTACTTACATCTGAAAGGCATTAAAGTGAAAGTACACAAGTCCAAGGCCATACATAAAGGGGGCATTCTGAAAAAAAAAATTAAGCATTACTTCAAAGTACCATTCTTTTAGTGTATCTATATGACTTGTATTAATTCCAAAGTTTCTCTGCATAAAGCAGTGAGTTGAAATGCAGGTGACTTCCGAGCTGTGCTGATATCTAATATGGGAGCTAGGCTAAGATTGTAGCAGCTAGCCTAGCTGCCATATTAGATATCTAGATTCCACTGAACATACTGTATGAATTTTATGGATAGGGTAGCATATTCCTAAAGATTGTAGCTCTGTATCTGGACTGTGAACTTGAACACACCCCAGATCATTGCTTCACTCCCAGAGATCAACGTCAAATAAATAACAATTTATCCAATGTTGTCAAACATCAATGGATATATCAATAGTAGTGTTGTCAAATCACATGATTTTTTGTAACCAGTTATTCGCTTAATCTTCCAATCAACTACCCGGTTACTCAGACGATTTTTTTTTTTGTAAAAGTTTCCATATCAATTATTTATCTCATTCTTTACTTTTCGATAGTTACACAACACAAATATGCTGCATATGAACTTTATTTACAAATACAAACTTATATACAAACATACACAATATCTTCAAAGAATTCTGACTTCAGATTGAAGAAAAACTTGGATCGACAAAAAGAAAACCCGTACACGATAACTCTGATTTTGATAATTTCAAATCTTACAGAATTAGAACAGTAATTTTCCACACCATTTTGGGAATGGGCCCAGGCCCTTACAATTGGGAATTTAACGACATTTTATTACTTTTTGGGAATTTTTATAGCATGATATTTTTCTAGAAATATACACTTATAATGAATAAAATTGATTTTTACATCATCATTCAGAACTATAATTCAAAGAATATTTTAATTATTATGAAGTTTTATTCAATTTTTCTCAAATATTGTTCATTTCATTCACATTTCAAGCCTGATCATGTTTGTTGACATGAATTTTGATTAAGTTAAATGTGTGGAGTTTTTGTGCATTCAAAAATTGAACTCATGCTGTTCATTTTTGGGAATAATGGAAGGAATTTGCAATTGGGAATGGGGCCCATATTCGGCCCTACACGGGGTAGTGGAAAATCTCTGTAGAATCAACAATTCTTTTAAATACTTCCAAGCTTAATATGTCTTTGGCGGCTATGGAAGGGAATTACCGCCAAAAGTCTATGTATCTTGCTTTCATTCTTATTCTGCCTACTTCTTTATGCTTTGTTATTATTGTACCTATATGTCACTTTATTGTTTTAATATTTTATTACATTTCACTTTGACTTTTATCCTTCTTCATTTTGTCTTTACTTTTATATGTTGCTTTATTCTTGTAAATTCATTCTTATTACTTTTAAACTTAAATCACTTCATAAATTATTAGCATTATCTCTACTACGAATGTTAATTCAATCACGCTAACAATGAAGCATATTCAATGAATTTAGTGCGGCATTATAACGCTAGGTGGCGTGGTGTTCGCTACGAGTGTTGGTAAAACTACGTAAGCAAACCCACGTCGGGTTATTTGAGATTCTTCAATACGCCCTAATACTTTATCAATCGAACTTCTGATGGCCGGATCCGATCTCCCGATCCAATGATGGAAACTCCATATTCATTTTCTCTGGGCACACAGGAATAGCGGATCATTTTTTCTCAGTCATAACTTTATACTATACTGAATATGTTCATTAAAAGGCTGACCCACTTTTTGTAAGAGTAAGGGTCAAATAAGTAAATGTAGTATGTATAGTAGAAAGAAAATTTAAATTTGATTTTATAGAAGAAGTTGAATCTAACTCAAAACCCACAAGCCCCCCAAATAGGATTTCAATGGCGTCGGAAGCTAATTGAAATTTGGGGGGGGGGGGGGGGGGGGGA
>PRKT01000109.1:950591-960936 GCA_003671525.1 Saccostrea glomerata | reverse complement strand
GGAGAAGAAGATTTTTAAAGATTTTTCCTATATATTCCTATGTAAAACTAGGGTCGGCCATTTTGGCCCCACCCTTGCCCCAGGGGTCATGATTTATAAAAACTTAAATCTACACTACCTGAGGATGATTCCACATGAGTTTAATCTTTCCTGGCCCTGAGTGGTTCTTGAGAAGAAGATTTTTAAAGATTTTCCCTATATATTCCAATGTAAAACTTGGGTCGGCCATTTTGGCCCCACCCTTGCCCCTGGGGTCATGATTTGAACAAAATTGAATCTACACTATCCGAGGATGATTCCACATGAGTCTCATCTTTCCTGGCTCAGTGGTTCTGGAGAAGAAGATTTTTTAAAGATTTTCCCTAAAACTAGGGTCGGCCATTTTGGCCCCACCCTTGCCCATGGGGTCATGATTTGAACAAACTTGAATCTACACTACCTGAGGATGATTCCACATGAGTTTCATTTTTTCCTGGCCCAGTGGTTCTTGAGAAGAAGATTTTTAAAGATTTTCCTATATATTCCTATGTAAAACTTGGGTCCGCAATTTTGGCCCCACCCTTTCCCCGGGGGTCAAGATTTGAACAAATTTGAATCTACACTACCTGAGGATGCTTCCACATGAATTTGATCTTTCCTGTCCCAGCGGTTCTGGAGAAGAAGATTTTTTAAAAATGCCATTAATTTTTAATAAATTCATGATTATCTCCCCTTGGAAAAGGAAGTGGCCCTTCATTTGAACAAACTTAAATCCCCTTCACCCAAGGATACTTTGTGCCAAGTTTGGTTGAAATTGGCCCAGTGGTTCTTGAGAAGAAGATGAAAATGTGAAATGTTTACGACGACGACAACGACAACAACGCCAACAACGACAACAACAGACAACAGACAAATTTTGATCAGAAAAGCTCACTTGAGCCTTCGGCTCAGGTGAGCTAAAAACTCGAATAACCCCGGCCTGGGTTTGCTTACCTAATCTTACCAACACTCTTAGCGAACACCCCTGCCACCTAGCGTTATAATGCGGCACTAAATTCGGACAACTTGTATTCGTCCTCATTGAATATGCTTCATTGTATGTGTGATTGAGTTAACGTTCGTAATAGTTATAATCATTTAAGAAACTGTATAAATTTAAAAGAAAGTAAAAAGAATTTACAAGAATAAAGCAACATAGAAGTAAGGGCAAAATGAAGAAGGATAAAAGTCAAAGTGAAATGTAATAAAGACGAATATGAAAACAATAAAGTGACATACAGTTACAATAATAACAAAGCATAAAGCAGCAGGCAGAATAAGAATAAAAGCAAGATACATAGACTTTTGGCGGTAATTCCCTTCCATAGGCGGCATCCCGTTAAATTATTAAATGAGGTAATTAGAACTCCTGCCTACAAAAGTTGTATACCCCCTGCAATCAAAACTACCAAATATATAAACTGTGAAAACTAATCAAGACAATGCAATCCTATTTGTGAATCAAAAGATCAAGCCTAACAGTAAATAAAATTAGAAAATTGTGTTAGAATACATTTACAAACAATATGATATTTATTTTCTACGTATTTACTATGTAAAATGTATTTTATCAGAGTAACCGAATAGCAGATTTACTAGCCGATATTCGCATTGTTTGACAGTTAATCGGTTTACTGGGTACTCGTTGCCATAACTTATCAATAGGTAAAAACCAATTCATGTAGAATATTTTATGCAATAAAATGTTCCTTTTGATTATTTAACAACCATTGTTTTAATTTATCTTCAAGTACATTTTCTTCCTTTATGGCCATTTCAAACATCTGACATGGTCATTCAAAATGAATGTAGATTAAGAGTAAATGATGATCAGATCTATTTAGTTCTAATTAATATTACTTAATATTTTTTCAAGGTTTTAATATTAACAGGTGTCACAACAGTATGAATTTCTGCTATTATATTCTTACCAAAAATGCGCAAGTTTGAGTAGATGTAACTAATTCAAAACAAACTTCTGAGAAGTTTCCTTTTCAGATCTTGTAAAGCCATTCTTTATAAAGATTTTAGTACCAAAAAATACATAGCCATCCAGCAAGGCACGCAAGTTTGTTTCGGTCGAAGTCGAGCAGGTGCTTGAAAATCTAGTCCAGGGCCTAATCACTCCCCACTCTTGACAGTATACAGAAAAATCAGCACGCCCTAAATTTTAACAAATCTGGTCAATACAGGAAGTTTACATGTTGTTTTTCATCTCATAAAAAAATTCAGCTCCAGTCTCGTATCAAAATGCCTGAATCGGAAGGGAAGATTCCGGGATTATTTTGCGTCAGCCATGATTTGACGTGAACCAAAGTGTAATACTGTTATGACACCTGCATAAATGTAGTACTACTTGATTTTATCTAAGAGAGATAACTTTCCATATTTTCAGAAAATAAAATCGACTTTACCTTCCAATGATCTTCTCTCAGATGGAAAAATCTCTGATATGCTGAGAGAGCTGGAAAAAAGACACACGGTTTGCACATACATGATCACCACAGTAGAATAAAATACAGGGAATTCAAGCCAACATATATTTAATGCTATGCAGAACTTTATTTTAAATAAATACAAAGGATGTTGTTGAAACTGCATGATGACAATATCGTAAATTTTTGAAACAGGTTCTTGAAGTCCACCAGGAATTCAATTTTTATAGCAATTTTAATATTCATTTTTTTTACAATAAAGAAAAAAATGCTAAATGTTTGATTAAAATATTAAACTACAGTAAAGCATGGCTGTAGTGAACACGCTTATAATGAATTAAAGCTTACATCAAAGTGATTTTCCTTTCTTTGTGACTATTATATATATTGTATACTTGATTGCTAGCTGTAACAAATTACTCTTTAATATAATAAAGCAGAATCGTCCATCCCTATTGCTTGGTTATAAGCATGTTTCTCTGTATATCACTATAGATCAGAGCCTCTGATTTCCAGACATTGTCGGTTACCTTTAGGGTACTGCTCCAGAAGCAGGAGAAGGTGGCCCAGCTGACAGTAAATTTTTGGATCTACCGAGGCGTCTATCTCCTCCCCTTCCTTCCCTCCGTCACGCTTAGATTTCTGAATGATCTCATGCTCGTAAAACTTTATACCCTGAAAATATTAAAGTCAAACATGAAGAAGTGAACATTAGATTTTTTAGCATTCTAATAAATTTAAAATGAAATGAAATATTGGTGGCCCAATGAATACTGTAAACCAACTTTTATTCGCGTGCGAGAAATTTTCGCGAAGTTCGCGAGAGCCTCGTCATCGCGAATATTTCTCGCCGCGAACCGGTTCTTAAAGTCTATGTGTCTATATTAACAAAAGAACCTAAAAAGGCTTGAAGTTGACCGCGAAAAATTATCGTCCCGAACTAGTTTATCCCCTGTAAAACGCGAAATAAAGTCGTCGCGAATAATAGTTGGTTTACAGTACCAATATATTTAAGATTGTTTTAAAGAAAAAAGACATGAAGTCAATAATTTTCTTCAATAAGTAATTATAACTAAAATTGCTATTATTTCTTGTACATTTGAATATGTAGGAAGATAAGAGGGTTCTTCAACCTTTTTAGAATTTATTTATAAAATCTTTTATACAAATATCGGTACATAATCACCTAGGTATTATAAATTTTTGCAATTTCTTAAACTTATAACAATTCACGTTATTTAACAAACAACAGCAACAAAACAAGTTATAATAGAATCTTTAAGTAGAGAATGTCAAAATATTTTACTATACAAATAAATGTTTAAACTTCCACATTTTTTTTATTCACCTTTTCTATCAGAGCCCGTTTGCTGGCCTCCTCTGGTACATTAAGTTTCAGGAATCCAAACAAACAACTGAAATCAAATTAAAAAAAAACTAAATTATTTCAAAATTCAATTAAATATGATTTAAATGGTCTATGTGTGTATGTTTGTGTGACATAAATGTGTGTACATATGTTGAAAAAACAGCTTAGAGTAACAGTACTGCGCATCTCTGACTCATCAAAAACAAACTTGATAAAACTTTCCAGCAAGATTTTGGATTTTTTTACATGTACAGTGAAGTCGCCAATTCTGGGTCACGTCAGGGTGTTTCGTTGATATTTTGCAAATCTGTTCAATTTATATTTTATGCAATATATGTTTTAAAAGAACAAATAATGAGTCATCCAAACACCTTTTCTTTTTCAAAGTAGCTACACTGGAACAATTTTTACAGGGGTATTTCAGCAAGGCCTAGCTTCCCCAGTTAAGAATCATTTCTCCATTTCCGGGTCATGTGACTTCACGGTCATGTAATATTCATGGAATGTTTTGGAACACGATTTTTATGATGTTGAAAAATAAAACGACTCATGCAGATTGGAAAAAAGTAAAACAACCACAGAAATATGTTAAAATTATTTTTAAAACAATTACAATAAAACAAATTGCAGTATGCAGAATTAAAAAAATCTATAAGGATTAAAAATAATACAATTAAATTCATTTATTTCAAAAAAAAAAAAAAGCATTTGAAGGGTTAACTCGATTTTAATTTTTAGAAAAAATATTTTCTAGTTAGAAAACTTTTGATAATCAAGGTAAATACATGGTTGTCAATTGGTTTTGTACATAGAATTTTGACATGTTCATGCTCGAGATTGCGTGACCCGCAATTGGAGAAACTACTACAGTTTGATTTAATAATCATTATAATTTTATTTGAGTAGCGATTAGTGTTTCAGAATCGGAGGAAAAATACAATCGATTATCGAATCGAATCGGAGACACCGTTTTGATTCATAATCGAAAATAATCGGACATTTCTCATGTTTCTGTTTTTACATTATGAAAGGCCTGAATTTTGTATTGTGTTATTGATAAGAACAAAAGAACAATACATAGGCCAATATTTCAGTTTTAATGAATCTGGTGATTTTCTGCTATTATTAAAGGAAAGGATTACACATGTTTAAATATCAAAGAAAAATAATTTTAATACATGTGTAGTAAAAAAATATTAAACTGATAATGTGTCTTTTTTTTTTATAACATCTAACATGTTTATGATTAAACTATATTGATCAGTTTAACATGTTGAAAATTTTGATTAAAGGTTTTGATTTTTAAAAGATGATAATTTTTATTAAAATTTTATTCCTATCTATTGAGAAAAAAAATAAAGTAAGAGTTCAACAAGTTGTCTACCTTCATAAATGTTCACATTTGAATGGGAATGCACAATAAATATACATAATTATAATAAAAAAAAATAGTAGCATAGTATTTAATTTCTGACTGGCCTCTTGATATTGAAACTATAAAAAAATAATACATTAAATGTGAGTGGAAAGTAGAAAATATCGTTTCATATGAGAGCAGAGGAAATTCAGGTTAAAAGACGATTTTTTTTTAAGTGGTGCTCTTAATAGCTATATTTCGTCATCTTCTGCTGCCTATATGAATAAAAATATGTCTTGAATGGAAGGGAATATTAATTAGATTTAGCCATAATTATTATTTTCTAAGCATGTTTACGAATTATTCGCTGATTCAGTACCAGTGGTTACAAGCACCGTACAGTACAGGCGACGGCCAGGAACCTGTGTGCACATGGAAGATGCATAAAAATAATCAAAGTACCATCTTTGTACAAGAGAAAAAATGTCCACAACACGAAAAATATACAATATATATAAAGATTTAGCATTATGTTTAAAGTATCTATATATATAGCGACAATCAATTTTGCTGTTAAGCTATCGATTGTCGGCATCGCCAAGCTTCCAACGACGATTTTTCGATCGCCGGCGACTATGGCTGAATCACTAGTAGCGATCATCATGATTTATTTCTGAGTTAAAACTTAATGCATTTGCCATACTTTCAAGCTATCATTATTTATCTAGAACTTAAATATCAGCCTTTCTGCAGCGAACAAAAACGAAAGTAGCCCGTCACCGCAGCAGAAACATCCAAGTCATCATGGTCATTAATGCGTGCGTTTCAGAATTTCGATTGTCGGATGCTCTCTTTAAGTTTATATTCAAAATTTTGTAATTAACTACATACAGAAGGACCAGTTCTTCATGACCAGCATATTCATTATGTTTTTTGCGCTTAAATTTTAACACTAGGCATAAAATACACGACGAGTGACCCGGAATTGGAGAAGACCCAGAATTGGAGACTCCACTGTACTTGTAAATGTATAAACTTTCACAAAATTACAACTTTCACAATTAATACTTTAATAAAAGATCGTTCATGGTAGCACAGTCGGCAGATGGGTTCAGCACAGAATCAGAGAATCAGGAAGATTGAATGATGTGGGAAAGTGGAGAAACTCTCCCCAACCATGAACTGAAAATCTTGCCTCGCAAATTGTACCGTATTTGTGTTACAGGATCTGTAGCATGATGATCAAAGACTAAAGTATAAAACCATAACACTTCAGTTCTGCAGCTATGTTCTGGCTTCTGTTTGGTAATGCAACTTACTTGAAACATCACGAAGAGAACACAGACGGGTCTTAACTACATGTACACAAAAAAATCATCTGCGCCTACCCTTATGGTGGCTCCGTTAACATATTTCATTGCATAAAATAAAAATTTCTGTTGAAATTGTGGTTTTTGTTGTTTGGATGGAAGGATATATATGGATTCCAAATATTTGGGGAGAGGAGGCATCAACTTTAGTCGTGACTCAGCCTTTTCAAGAACATTGAATCCTTAGGGACCCAGGCTTAGAAAATCCTAGTGTGAACCCTGCAGTATACTCATATAAAGTTTCTAAAACTTCTCTTCTTTAATATTTGAGTTTTACCTGTCATAGTCTTCCACTTGTTTTTTCTCCTCTGCTGTAAGTGACACCTCCGGACTTTCTAAATTCATCGCATTTGAAAGCTTAACTATCCGTCTAAAGAATTACTTCAATGCTTGAAGCATAAAATATGTTTTAAACAGTGAAATATTCAAATAATCTGTACACCCCTTTGCCGTCTTCAAACTACGGCCATATTGGATTTTTGACCAAATTACCGCATCAAAAGTTTAACAAAACGATTTTTCATGAAGAAGGACCTCGATCCCGATCAACGTTTTCCGTCTTTCCATCACTCATTCACTGTTTTCGATTTAACTGTAAATGCATGTTTTATTTTTTTTTCATCAGTCAAGAACCACATGATATGATAAATAAAATAATGCAATTACAAATCTATAGAATAGAATTTATTTCCAAATTAGAGCCTCATGGGGCATGACATACAATTATAATTACTATAGTCTTACTCATTTACGCTTGAGATCAGGGAAAATCTTACATCACACTTCTATGGTATGTTAAATCTACAAACCCTACATATTTTAAGTTTTCTTTGCAGAATTGTATATATGTATCACCATAAGTTATAACCTGCTCGTTGAATGGAATCTTCATTTTAAAAAAATTCAGTAACTCATCCGTGATCATGTTATTGGTTTCAACACCTACCTCTGCATGTACTAATTATTGTTTTTAGATGTGCATTGTCACGTACATTGTCTTCATATGGAATAAATGTGACAAATCAGGTCACGTTTTGTAGAACGTCTGTGGTGCTCTTTAGATTTAGATCTATAGAGAAATTTAAGGAGGATCCAAACAGTTTTTAACTTTCACATCAAGGTGATGAATTTAAGTGGAAGATTCAAAACATTTTATGCGGAGGAGGGCGTTGCAGTTATTGCCAATAAAATTTATGTATTTGTTTTTGTTTTGTTTGTTTGTATGTTTGTTTGTTTTTGGTATGGGGGTGTTTTTTTTTATGTGTATTGTTTAAAGTCCCTCTCGAGAGTTTTCACTCATATGAATTCAGAAACTGCCACTATTGCCGTTGGAGATAAGCAAAAAGGAAATGAAAAGGGGACCGTGCCGATTTCCATGGACAGGCTGCTTTCATTCATATGTTGGAATCCGTATATAAATAGTACATGTTTCCCATGAGGGGCTGGTTATTTTGGAAATATGAATAGCTCTGTAAATTTTAGTTAAACTCTTCATATCCCCACCCTATTCCCTGGGTAAAAACATATTTCTACCAAACACATGCAATAATCAGAATTATAGCTCTTCACTCTTCCCCATATGCATGGACGTATGTAGGAACCCAATCAGATTGGTAGGAACCGGGGGAGGGGGAGGCTAAGCACGTGCCCCCAAATAATTTTGTCGTTATGAAGAATACTGTAGAAAACTTCACTACTATATGCTTGTGCCCCCCAATAAGTCTTATGACCGTAGAACTTTGATATATTGCCCACAAATAAAAATGTATGGCTGTGCCCACACAACATGCACAAACTGAACGTAATTGCTTCTTATGGCGGGCCAACTATGTATTCAAAGTAAAGTACGTATTCTTCCGTGTTACTGTAATATTTATCAAGTAATTCACATGTGTATTCCATGCCAAGAAAACCTTAGCATTCTCTCCGTATAGCAAACTCAATAAAAGCCGAATTAACATTAATCTGTGATTCGTCCCTTGGGAGACGTGCGGAAGCAATTAATGTCTGCAGTTTTGAGGGAGGGATCTTAAAATTTACTGGGTTAAAATTATAGGTAGAATATTAGTTATTTAGAAGCCTTTGCCCCCCCCCCCCCCATTGTCTTTTTCGGGGGGGGGGGATGAAATTAATTATAGTAAAGTAATTCTTCAATAAAATAAGCTGCCTTTCATTTTTTTTTTTACGTAATTTAATTTCAAAATATTTTTTCTCAGTACAAATAAATTGACATCGGGTTGTTGTGGATAATATATATATATAAAATAGTACCAAATTTCCGGAAGTTTACATCATTTCCTGGTTGAACCTCAATGGGTAGACGTTACCCGATTGGCTCTGTATATATTTTCATTTTAAAGTGAATATTTTCTTTTGTTTGTTTTTTTTCTTTCTTATTTTCTTCAGTCCAATATTTTTTTAAAAATAAATTTTGGTACAAGTGCCTCTGGCATTTTATGTATTTTGTAAATAAAGATATTTGACAGTAACTTTTTAGGGTATTTGTACTACTTCCTGGGGTAGAAGTTTATTTTTTCTTTAACTAAGAAAGCTTAAAACCTAGGATCCACCCCCAGAAGTCTGCTGCCGTAAATTGTCTTGCTGGCGTTTTGGGAATATGGGTTATTTGCATCAATTACACTTTTATTGACTCCGTCGCTGTCGAAATCGGACGAGATTTCTTGGCATGTTATTTATTACATAACAATTAAGTTAATTGTTTTGTATTAAAATAAATTATTCAAGTATGAAAGGAGCTGCTGCATTGTGGACTATAAAACTGAGAATTGATCATATAATACAACTATTTAAACTAAAATTAAGACGAGTTAAATTTCAAATTTTAAAAAATGAATTTAGCATCAAACACGTTCTTAAACGCATCAAATGAACATGTTTAACCAGCTGTTAATATTGTCAGAGTAACCCGTCCCTGGGGCCGCGTATGCTTCCTTGATCAGTACAGCTCACAGAGCGAACGTGAGGATAGGAACGTACTTAAAAACATAGACCTGTGTTAAAACGGAGAAGCGCACGTAGGTAAGACTGATGTGGTTATTAAGAAGTCGGGGGGGGGGGGGGCGCCCATTTTTTTCAGTAATTGGTTTTTGCTGTAGTTTTATTACGGAAAATTCTTTAACTATTTATATGATTTTAATTGATGTAAAATAAAAGAACTGGCACATTCCGGGGCCATCATTTGAAAAAAAGAAAAACCAAAATGTTATAGAAAGGTCCAACTTTAAATTCCCCAACCGATAAATAATTTAAGTTATTTGTGTATCTGAAAAAAACCTCACATTGGTACTTTTAAGTAGATTTTCACGAAACAGCCCCCTCCCCCGAACATTCAACTAATATCTGTTTTAAAAAATTACAATCGAGTTCAAAATACTGGAATTTAAATCTTATTTCGTTTTTCTACTTGTATGGGGATACGCACAGACGATACCCCTTGAAAAGTGGGAGGGTATATAGTAATCGTTATGTCCGTCCGTCCGTCCGTCTGTTACGATTTGGGGTACCCATCTCTTATCCGCAACTCACTTTATATCACTGAGTGAAAGAACTGCGAACGATAGTATTGTTCTCCCGCCTACCTCCAAGTTAATTTTCAAAAGTTAAGATATTCGATGATTTTCAAATATTTTTAATAGATGAATATGTGGATTTTCATAAAACATAACTTATTTGGGAAAACAAAGAGAGATAACTCAAAAATTTTGGCAAAACTTGTGTTTTTCACTATAGAAATCAACGGAAAACGGAAAATATTTTAAAAACATCTTTCCCCCCC
>PRKT01000109.1:930790-934632 GCA_003671525.1 Saccostrea glomerata | reverse complement strand
TTAAAAAAAAAAAAAAAAAAAAAAAGGAATTGCCTGCTGCCCAATCCCATTCACTTTTGTGAATAAAATTTTTTATAAATAAAAAAGAAATATGAAAGCCCTATAGTTCTAACAGTTCAAAAGTTATGATCAAGATTAAAGTTTTTAAAAAGTGGGTCAAACTCAAGATCAAAAATATTTATACCAGCTGAAAGGTCACAATAATTAAAATATATATATAGCGCGACGGCGTGTTGTGTGTTAGCGAGACAGCGCGTTGTGCAAAGTTATGTTAGCGCGACGGCGTGTTGTGCAAAGTTGCGTTGGCGCGACGGCGTGTTGTGCAAAGTTGCGTTAGTGCGACGGCGTGTTGTGTGTTAGCGCGATGTCTCGTTTATCTGAACGCGATGTCGCACTAACGCAAATGGCCCTATCCGGACACCATAGATTGATACTCAGGACTTGAGTCTAGTTAGTAAATCTATCACAATATGTATTTCATTGAACATCGCATGTACATTTGCAAGTTCTGAGGGGCGCAGGATTCATGAATATATCATATTTTATGATAACTTTTCATTATATATGACCTTTACATCATGAATAATGCTTTTTTAGTCTGATTTATATCGAATCAAGGTTATTTGCTTGACATTTATTTTCCGTTTTCCGTTCCGTTTTCCGTTCCGCGTTTTAGCATAAATATACAGATGTGAAGTATGAAAGCCTTATCGCTCCAAATGTTCAAAAGGAATTGCTTGGTTAAGGTATGGTATTTTCTGTTGTAAAAGTAGGTCAAACTCCAAGGTCAAGAGGTCAAATTTGGTGGTACCCAAAGAAAGGTCTTGTCACAAGGAATACACCTTTGAAATATGAAAGTCATAGCTTCATCCACTCGATAGTTATAGACTATGTTAAATCGACGACAGATAGAAAGACAAACAGACGGACAGACAGACAGGACAAAAACAATATACCCCCGGGATCTTTCGATCCGGGGGCATAAAAACCGTTATGATAAGCATAATGACTCCAACTTCTCTTGACTTACGTAGCAATATATACAGTACCCATATCATCTGCATATGAAGTCATGTAAGTATTCTGTATAAGAAGTAAATCTCTCTCTCTCTCTCTCTCTCTCTAAAATGTGTATATATGTAACAGCTATGTAATGCAAATTGTGCTTTTACCTATGTGACCTTATCACCTAATCTAATTTCTTCATATAATGAACATTCTAACAACGATGATGGGTTCCAATTATTTGTATAAATAATTTAGTATAAACATATAAAAGCTGACATTTTAAGGAGTTGGATGTGTAATAAACTATTAAATCTAACTGCAGAAGAAGAGAGAAAATTGCACTGGAGATGAATACTAATATATGTATGTCTAACTTGAAATGATTGTAAATAATTGTATCTACCATGAACACATATACGACTACCTATTAAATGCTTTTAAAGTTATTTTCATGATTTTTTTTTAACCTTTGAACGATGTTAAACATGTATTTTGTTTGATATTAATTATGCATTTTCTATATGTTGTTTTAGATAGATTAAATTGAATCAAAGGAAAAGAGTCAGAGTCAAAGAAAAAAGAGAGAAACAAAAACATAATGATTCCAGTCTGAGAGTGTTGTAACATATTATGATCCAAGTCTGAGAGTGTAATAACATATAATGATCCTAGTCTGAAAGTGTTATAACATTTTATGATCCCAGTCTGAGAGTGTTGTAACATATTATGATCCAAGTCTGAAAGTGTTGTAACATATTATGATCCAAGTCTGAGAGTGTTATAACATATAATGATCCAAGTCTGAGAGTGTTGTAACATATTATGATCCAAGTCTGAGAGTGTTATAACATATAATGATCTTAGTCTGAGAGTATTGGAATATATTATTATTCAAGTCTGAGAGTGTTGTAACATATTATGATCCAAGTCTGAGTGTGTTATAACATATAATGATCCAAGTCTGAGAGTGTTGTAACATATTATGATCCAAGTCTGAGAGTGTTGTAACATATAATGATCCTAGTCTGAGAGTGTTATCCAAGTCTGAGAGTGTTATAACATATAATGACCCCAGTCTGAAAGTGTTGTAACATATTATGATCCAAGTCTGAAAGTGTTGTAACATATCATGATCCCAGTCTGAGAGTGTTGTAACATATTATGATTCAAGTCTGAGAGTGTTATAACATATTATGATCCAAGTCTGAGAGTGTTATAACATATAATGATCTTAGTCTAAGAGTGTTGTAACATATTATGATCCAAGTCTGAGAGTGTTATAACATATAATGATCCTAGTCTGAGAGTGTTGTAACATATAATGATCACAGTCTGAGAATATTAACCATATACATGTAATGATCCCAGTCTGAGAGTGCTGTAACATATTATGATTCCAGTCAGAAAGTGTTTTAACATATAATGATCCCAGTCTGAGAGAGTTGTAACATATAAAGATCCCAGTCTATAAGTGCTGAAAAATCTAATGATTCCTATCTGAGAGTGTTCTAACATATAATGAACCCTATCTGAGAGTGTTCTAACAAATAATGATCCAAGTCTGTGAATCCCATTCTGTGAATATTCTAACATATACTGTAGATTCCTAAATATACGCATGGAATTATTTATCGCGTAATTTCGCGAGAAGCACCACACGCGAGATAAAATAATTCCCCTTTATTGTTATGATGCTGAAATCTGTGTAAAATTTCTTGATCAACCCTTCCATTCGCGAATTATTGTTCTCGCGATTTTGCTGTTGAAGAGCCAATTCGCGATAAAAAGTTAACGCGAAAAATAAGGAATCTACAGTAATGATCCCAGTCTGATAGTGTACGTTCTAACATATAATAATTCCGGGCTGAGAGTGTTGTAACATATAATGATCCCAGTGTGAGAGTGTTGTAACATATAATGATCCCAGATTGAGAATGTTCTAACATATAATGATCCCAGTCAGAGAGTGTTGTAACATACAATGATCCCAGTCTGAAAGTGCTTTAACATACATGTATAATGATCCCAGCTTGAGAGTGTTCAACATATAATGATCCCAGACTTATAGTGTTTTAAAATATAATGATACCAGTCCGATTGTGTTGTAACGTATAAAGATCCCAGTCTGAAAGTGTTGTAACATATTATGATCCAAGTCAGAGAGTGTTGTAACATATAATGATCCCAGTCTGAGAGTGTTCTAACATATAATGATCCAAGTCTGAGAGTGTTCTAACATACAATGATCCCAGTCTGAGAGTGTTCTTTCATATAAGAAGTTGACATCATAAACACAGTTAGCGATTAACATATTTTTTGTGCACAGTTTGGGAGTGTTGCTATGTAATGAGAAATGTCTGAGAATGTCATTTCATGAAATGTTTGTTTGTACGTTGTTTAACGGCCCTCTTGGGAATTTTTACTCAAATGAAGATGTCACAACTTGCCGATGTAGAGCTGAAATTTTGTCCTTTGCTCCTGAAAATTTGTCCTTTGCTCAGCACTTCGAGCCATTGAGCAGTGAGGGATATTTTTCATGCCAGAAACTACTGCGACATGGGACCTCGATTTATACTGTCTCATCCAATTAAAGACCGATTTCCACATCCCACAGTGGGGTTTGAAAGGATCAACTCCTTACTTCGTGAGTCTCGAGCAGACGTTCTAACCACATGATAAATTCTTAGCGGCTATATATACCAGGTAAGAATGATGAAAAAATTGAAATTCTCTACTTGTTTAAATATATTTAAAGTTAAATTATAAATAATTACTTAAATAGAATGTATTTCAATAGACAGCGATGTAGGTGTGAATGACAGGTACATGTACTA
>PRKT01000109.1:918290-925790 GCA_003671525.1 Saccostrea glomerata | reverse complement strand
CAACATGTGGAAAAAATGCACTAGTGGATACCGGATAAAATACACTAGTGGGCCAGGTACACCTTCATTCTGGGATGTATACATATTTCCATGATCATCGCTCTATGAGATAAGAGATTAGCCTTCAAATTTCAACCAAACTAAGCGTTCCACACAACTCAGTCATCCATGTCTACTTCTTCAATGGCCATGCTTGAGTTGTCCTCAGGATTGATGTCAAGGTCACTCAGTTCCTGACTACTGCTGTGAGAAAACTCTAACTTCCCCGGAGTAGGGAATGCTTGGAAATCTTCTGAAGCACCTGGATAAAGAAATGAGTATCCTCTTACGTAAAAACTGACTATGAAGCAAAATCCCATAGAAATAAAATGACTGTCACTGCCAGAAAATAAGATGCCTTTCTCAAATTAATCTCGTGTAGTTATAAAAACAATTTAAGCAACATAGAGTGAATATTAATAGGTTTTCTACCAAGCTAATGAAATGCTCACAATAATAAAACAGAAACACTATTTGATAGAATGATACCTTCACACGGGTCCATCTCAGACATCAATGTCTCTATAACACTAGATAGCATAGTGGTGGAAAATTGATCATCTCGACGAATCCCAAGTGCCTGCCACAAAAATAACAATACAGAAGAGACTTTACATACACAAATGTGTTTATTCTGATATGATACTATAAATGGTAAATATTCAATGTGTATGATACTGTGGAATCATTTTTTTTCGTGGGGGTCAATGTTCGTGGGTAGCCAAAGATTTCCTGGTTCGTGGGGACGTAATTTCGTTGGTAACACGCTCTATTTCGTTTTTTTTCCAAAGTTAAAACAAAGAAGGATAACTCCCGTCAATGTTGCTTATTTAATCTCTCTTGTGAACACAAAAATGTACCAGCGGCTTTCACCGACAAATTACAGTCATGATGTCAAATTAAATTGTGATTATAAAGAACACCAGTGGTACGCGGAACATGTTTTTAAATCTCTAAACGCGAACAACGACAATGCTAAAATTTATTTAAAACATCTACCCTGAAACCAATTAATGCTAATTGGCTAATTAGCACCCACTCTAAAATCACACTGAAATTTGACCTCATCAAAGGGACATCTGAGCGTGTTGAACTATAATGTAAACACTACTTAATTTTAACAGTTGTATTTATCATTTTATTACTTTTTATTTTTTCTTTTGGTTGTGTTTCATTAACCATATACAGATTGTCTTCTTTATGCGCGATCACACGGACACAATGGTGACGGTTATTTTACGATATAAAAGAGTCTGTATTATCGTAACTTTTAACAAATAATAAAACAAATATTTGTATCTACGTTCGTGGGGATGTAAATTCGTGGGTAGTGATGGAACGATTGTCGGCGACAATCGATTGTCGGTCGTTAGAAGCTCTTCGATGCTACTAATCGATTATAAAATAAATGTAGCCGACATCGCTAACAAAAAATAAAATTGTCAAACTTTAATTTTATTACCAAATCCAAGTGCAAAGAGCATAAAAGTAGTGATGAATGTTGAAAACATGATAGGATCCCGTGTCTTGTTGATACTTTTACCGCCATGATTAAATATGGGGTTAGACTAATACCAGGAAACGGTAATATTGCAAGTAAAGGAAAACATAATTAGTCTAGTCAATCTTTAAAAGTAATTATAATCATAAATACAAGTCTAACATGAGGATAATTACTTTTACAACTTGCAATTTTAACTAATCAAAACTAATTTTAAGAAATAAATACGTACATGTATTAAATGAAAGGTGGGACTAATATCAGTAAAATACCCATTGCATGGACTTTATAAAAAAAAAATAAATTCCCATTCTGTTTCAATAGTCCTATATTGTTTAAAGTATACAAAATACTATTTTCCACTTTTTAAAAAAGAAATTTCAATTAAAATTTTTGAATATTTTATGTAAGTAAATTTTTTTTTATGTAAAAGTTTGACAGAAATCTGAATAAGTTTTAACTTTATTGAAGTTCAAAATTTCGATTATAATCGATTATTAATCGATTATGCCCAGCCGATTATTACCGATAATCGATTATGAATTTTTTCCGATTCCCCATCACTATTCATGGGTCAGGGTTACCCACGAAAGCCACGAACATTGGTCCCCCACGAACAATGATGATTCCACAGTACATTGTATTTGAAAATACATATCAACAACATTTAGTGATGAACTAGATTTAGACAAACTGTTTACTGTAGAAGACACTACATAGCACACATTGCCAGATATAATACATTTACAGTAATTTCTGCTTGACCTACTTTATGGAAATAGTCCACGGCCATTAAGTTGTCACCCTTGAGGACGTATGTATAGCCAATGGCGGAGTAGGTGGAGGGATTCTGGGGCGATAGAATTCCCGCTCGTTTGTGATACTCCAAGGATTTTTCATAATTTCTGAAATTGAGGATTTTTCAAATACTGATTAACCTTTTAAAATTTACACACATATATTACAAAACTCACGAACACTTTCTGTTAAGTAACTTTTTAAAGCTAGTGTGTGTTTAATCTAATAAGGAATTTTAAAAACTGTTCTACAAATTATGGAAATAGTACTAATACTCTATTTATATTTATACTTCAATACAACATAGAGAATATTTCTCTGGTTGTCCTTTATGTCACTAATCTTGGACATGCAATGTTCTCATTCTATGTTGCAACAAATTAGAATACCTACCTTAATTTTCTGTATGTGTGTCCAAGATTATTTAAGAGAGGTTCCCATTTTTCGACAATCACTTCTCGTCCAATATTTTCTAAAATTCTAAGGGCGTCCATAAAATATCTCTCAGCTGTGCTCCACCTACAAAGTATTCATATACTATAGAGGTACAATTTTCCACGGGGTCATAATTCCGCAGAATCTCGATTTCTCTTGAATCTGTGGGTAGAAAATTACGCGGAATTCTTAGACTCTCACTTTATTCCTAACAAGTATTTTGAGTACGATGAGACAAATTTCCGCGGACATATTGTAACCGCGTACATAGCGTAAATTAATACCATGCGGAAAAAAATACTTCTACAGTACATGTATCATTAATACAGCTGTGGTCATTCTTATTGGTAGATCTGCTGAAACACTACTAAACACAACCATGATTATGGCAACTGTTGTGATAATGTCAAACAAGGCCACAAATTGTGCTAAAGCAATACATGTAATCATGACAATGTAATATATTTTTTCTAGGTTCAAGCTATAGTAAGAATCACACAATTTCTCCTTAAACAGCGTTCAGTCAAAGCGTTAAAAAATCTTCAGGTAAACGCAGAGGTAGTGCATTGAGAATATATTACCTTTTATGATAACACTTGAGAGAGATTATTACGTCAGGCTAAAACTCTCACGGATGTTATTGTAATAAGTAAAATATTCTTGGTGTACTTCCGTTGCATTTACCTAAGGATTTTTCAACACTTTGACTAGAATGCTGAGTCAATCCGATAGCATGTACTAAGACAAGTACCTGTGACACAAATATTACAGAGAAAAATAGAAGACAGTTCTTACTCCTGGCTTTTGAATGCTATGACTCCCATTTCATGTAACACAAAGGGGTCCTCTGGGGCGATACTGAGGGCCTGACTGAAGAACCGCTCGGCCAGTTTGAAGTTGTTGGTAAGGCCATGCTCTAGTCCTATATACAGGAGTGGGAGGTGGCAGCCCTTCATCAGCTGTGATGCAGTGAAGTACGCCACCATGGCCTGATCGTGTTCATTCTCAGCCGCAAAGGAGTGTCCAAACGCCAGCCAGGCAGGCCCATACACGCGATCCAGTGTTGTAGCCTTACTGTAAGATTAAATATAGAATAAATCCATAAACCAAGGTAAGCAGAACAAATATCTGGGGGGTTTTCTGACCATGGTACAGCTTAAATTTTAGGGGGAAAAGAAATCATATAAAATATGTGATATAAGCTACACTTGCCTGTAGCAAATCAACACGTATTTGCAAAACACTTCTGGTTACTTACAACCAATAAGCTTGTTACAGTAAAATAGGTTACAGAAAATGATCTTAATTCTTATATAGAATTCACAAGTGATATATTCCCATTTACATGAGATAAACAAGCACTTACTTTAGATAACTGTGTCTACCTGAGATATCTGTTTGTTTACCAAAGATATCTTATTGTTTACCTGAGATATCGTCGAGCAGGTTCACTTTTTTCTGTCAATAAATAATAACATCCCACAGCAAACCAGGAAACCTATATTCAAACATTATCTTATTAATTTTCAAAGCCATTTAGTTGCAGTAAAGTTTTTCAAATTCACAAGTGTTAAATATAAAATAAGTTAGACTTAAAAGCTTATTAGACTCATGAAAACTTACAGGATCATTAGGGTATAAATCCACAAGCTTGTGAGAGAGGTAAAACAAATCTGTCAATAAAATGAAAGTACACGAACATTATATCTCCAAACCATACAGTTACTTTGTCTTGTGCAGAGTGATTCTAATAACGACATTAATGTAAACCTTACCTTTGGCTTTTTTGAGTTCCACTAACACTGCTATATGAATGGGTAAACACTGAGTATTATAAGGGTCATCACTCATCACTCTGTATAGAAAAACAAATATCTAAAAAGCTAAATTATATACATGTATTACTGTCGTATTCCTGTAGTCTTCAAATGTTTATTTATTAATAAGTGTTAAAAAATAATTACCTATTTTTACAACTTTTTAAACTCTTATTCCAGAACTTTTTCTAAGTTTGTAACGAAATAAATGATTCTGACTGACATTTTTAAATGACTATTTATCAGGGTAATTGACCAAGTATGCCCAAAACTCCAACCGTTATTCACACATTTTCTCATTGTAGGATGTTGTTTCTGACTATTAGACTTACTTTGTTGTAATTTTATGACACTCTCTAAAATCACAGTTATAGTAATGTCTCTCGGCCACATTAACAACAATGTCTTTATTGGTTTTTAAACAAGACAAGGATCCTGGAACTCTGTGCTCTTTTGGCTTGTCATACTGTTCCAATAAAAGAAAAAAAAATTATCCCAAAAATATATAATAACTTAAAAGTATAAAACAGATCACCAACACTTCGTGAGAATGCAGCAGTAAATTTATTTTGTTGACCGGTTTCGACCTGTGACGGTCGTCATCAGAACAATCAAGCATGTAAATTTATCTACTGAAGTAAAAAATGCAGATGACGTTGCTATATACACAAAAAATGCGGATGGCGTTGCTATATACAAAATAAAATGCGGAGTGTTTTGCACATATGCGGACTTGCTAAACAATGGTACTTTATACAAGATATAATCAATTATATAATAATCAAAATGCTCAAATATTAGACATATTCCATTCATGATTCATATTTTTCTTTATCATAAACATATAAATTATTTTATGTGTGCCAAAGAAGAGGATACAAATAAAAAAAAAAAATTACAATCTTAACTCTTTACCCCTTAATGCCACGATTTGATGCACTGGCCATATCCCTATAGTGTTTGCCTGGCTGCCCCTTAGAGCGTTTTAGTTGAATTGGAGTGTAGTTTAAAACTGAACTAATAAGGGTCAAAATAATTTATTTATGCCATGTATTATATATCATTGAATTCTTAATAAATTAAAGTTTTAAAATCTATTTGCAAAATTTTAATCGGAGTTATCTGTAAATAAATAATTCAGGTGAAAGCAGGTGTAAATCGCAAAATAGATATTTTCAACATGTAAAACGGCTTTAATAAGCCAAAACTGTCTGTATAAATAATAAAAATTATGTGTGATGATATAATTGATGCTTAAATTATCATTTATTATCAATTTTAGAAGTTTAATTCCTCAGAAATCAATAAATTGCAGTGCTACTTCAATGTCAATCTCGCCGACAAATTTTTAGACTTGTGTGCTAAAACTTGATTTGTGGACGTTTTTGGACACTTTAATGGTCCAATGTTATTAAAATAATTATTTCCTTCACCTTAACATTTATAAATATGTGTAAAATGGTAGGTATGTTCTGAATTTGTGAAAAACAGGTAACAAAATTGGCACTGCGCGGTCCCGAACTTCACAAAATTTTCGTAAGTTATGTTGGAGTATAAAACACATAAATCATTATAATTTTCAAACCTTTCAAGAAATAGGTAGTTTATAGCTTGAATTTCATGTAATGCTTTACTGAGAAGATATTGCCTATTGACTGAGTTATATGCTCAAAAAACATCGTATGTAACAGTCCGCCATTTTGAATTTTGGTGGGACTTTCCAAGATTCCATTGTTTGTTTACACAGGTAAATCACCTGATTTCTGACTGTAGTATGATGCCATCATCTATTGTTAACCTGCAGGTGGCCACCTGTGCTCAAATAATTAGTATACCAGCGGTAATTTCAGGTCAAATCAACAATGAAATACACATGCGTCAAAAGTCGTCATTAAGGGTTGGGGGCTAGGCGTCAAAAGTCGTCATTAAGGGGTAAAGGAGGGAAAGGTCTAAGGTGAAAAGAGTTAAGAAGGAAAACATCTAACCTTTTTGATTCTATTTTCATATAAATATCTAATTAGTTCTACTTCTTCTACGGGGCACTGGACAGCAAACGGTAGAGTATCTAATAACTCCCGCTCTGAAACGAGAGAGAAGAAATTCTATTCCATTTCCTCTGAGTAAATAAATCTTGCAAGCTATCTAGTGAAAAAATTACAATAATCTATAACAATAATTGTGATTGAGAAGAGATACCTTCTTGGGAAGACAACATGTGGTGATGAACTAACAAATCAAATGCTTCGAAACAATACACGTCTTGTCGAAGCGCCTCCCGGAAACAGTCCACCGCCAGGTTCCTGTTGTCCATGGCTTCATATATCCTCCCCCTCAGGAGGTTGATTGAGTGTTCCACCTATAACACAGGTACCTAACTTAGATAGATTGTATGAGTGTTTCACCTATAACACAGGTACCTAACTTAGATAGATTGTACGAGTGTTCCACCTATAACACAGGTACCTAACTTAGATAGATTGTATGAGTGTTCCACCTATAACACAGGTACCTAACTTAGATAAATTGTATGAGTGTTTCACCTATAATACATTTACCTTACTTAGAAAGACTGTGATACACTGCTTTCACTTATCTAATTGTACTATCAGATTTATCATTTCTTTTTTTTAAAAAGAATTTTTATTTCACAAAATGGAATGAATTCTGTAGAAATGAAAAATATGTATACTAAAAATCACTTCAATTTGTTAGACCTCAAGATTATTACAAGTTTCATTCTTCCATATTTCTTGCAAAAATAAAGTGATCTACAATACATAATATTGCAAAGTATCAATGATATATGATTCTTATCCACAGTTTAACTATGATAACTTTTTTTCCTCTTGCAATAAGCCCCAGATTTAAGACCTCTGTCTTAACATCACTATTTTACCTCCCCCCCCCCCC
>PRKT01000109.1:901758-913485 GCA_003671525.1 Saccostrea glomerata | reverse complement strand
TATATTGTGTGTTTGTTTTGCTTTCGAACATGTCTACTCTGAATTTTCTGGATTATAGTATTTAATATTTTTTATTAATACACAACAAGATTGCCATTTTTCCTAAGGATTAAGAATAAAGTTAAAATTTGTGAAAGTGCAAGGACGTGTCAATCAAACCCGCCAAAAAAATAAGAATTTTAATAACTTATAAATGAAATAAGATTTTGAATTAATTTTTGTGTAAAATGCTATTAAAATATATAAGTCGTAATATTATAGAGAAAAAATTGACTTCAAATCTGTGTCCAAGTACCTTTAAAAGCCTTTTTGTTAATATTATACTAAGGGTTATTTAAATTTATGACACAGAAACAAGTGCCAGTGGCCTAGATGTCAAGTGAAATCCCTGTCTGGGGTGAGATAGAGATGACGTCCTTTGGGTAAATACAAATGTGATGGTCATCTTAAGACACTTTAGACAGATCCTTTATAAAAAAAAAAATAGGAGAGATAATAAAGAGATCCTCCATAACTGAAGACACGCATTACGAGGAATTTCGAACTTTGCATAACAATCCACAACTCAATTTTTTCATTTCTACACCTCCATTCAAGATATGGATGAGCCATGAATAATATAACACATACCTTTTCGATATAAAATTTTACTTTTTCTCTTAGTAAATCAATCCCCGCCATTTTAATTGGTCTAACTAATATGCGTAAAGGCGGTGCGTCGATTTACCCAAAAGGACCCAAAAGGAAATTAAGAACGACCCAAAAGGACTTGAAATAAAGAGAATAAATGGATATATAATAAATACTTTCATATTTTATTAAAACAAAAACTAGTTTTTTTAGGGTAAAGTGTGTGTTTGGGGTAGGGGTGGGAGGTCCACCACCACACCACCCCTCCCCCCCACACACACACACACACCCATCCCTGATACCATATGCCTAGAACATGTAATTAAATTCAACTTTATTTCTTTATTTACCAAAATATCATATAGTAAGATATGGTAAAACAAAGGATAAATAGAATAATACAGTGTACTTTGTTAATTTCAGCTACAAGAAATCAAAGCATATTATATCTGACCAGATTTAGTGTTCGATGTGTAATAAAAGTCGTATGTTATTTCTTTAAGAAAAGTTGCAACAATATAAATGTATGTTTTTGCCAACTTTTAGGTAAATCTATAATATAACATTCATAATTAAATTCAAATTATTAATTTTCATTGTATATTAATTTATTTATTTGAGTCCTTTTGATTTCCTTTTGGGTTCCTTTTGGGTAAATCGACGCACCCCGTAAAGGGGGTAACACGAATCACCGGAATGCCCTGTAATCACCGAAATGCCCCTAAAAATCACCGAAATGCCCTTACATATGTTTTTACATGATGTTTTTCATCAAAATTATTGCTTATTTTTTTCAGTTAAGCATAACTGACGGTAAAATTTATTATTTTCATGAATGAAAATTTCTCCTCACTCTCAAATAGAAATAAATTTATATGGCTAATGTCAAATGAAAGTAGTGATATAATAAATTGTTTTGCAGAATATATATTTAAATGTTACAATAAAAGATCCAATGTTGTCTCAGGATGTTCCTGAAAGTTGTGAATGGTATTTTATAATATGCAGACAAGGTAGATATCCAATAAAATTTCTGCATGATGTGGCATTATGTTTGCGTTTGCATGTGTACTTTTATCATATATTTATTATACATATTCATTGTTGCATATGAATTCAACTATCATTTGGATCTCTTCCTCTCTTTAGCTTTATTTTATTTATGTTGTATTTTTCTTGAATGCCCTTCATGGGCCCAAAATTGGAAATGATTCTATTCTATTCTATGTTTTTTGCTTGAAGCGTATCGTACTTCAAAGGGCGATAACTCGTATTTGGAGATGAACTTCTAGGAAGTGAAGTCTACGATATTTAAAATCTAAGAAATAATGTCTTATGATATTTCTCGGAGAAAATTAGATGGCAAATGATTTTAATTGTATGATTTAAAAAAAAATATCTGTGACTTTTTTTTCCTTTCTTCCTTTTCTACCAACTTTTTGCTTTGTGAACCATGCAGGTTGGACCATTTATATCCGTCTGCTGACGCCTGCTGGGGGAAAATATATATACCTGCCATTATTCATGGAGTAAATTTCTTTTATTGTATATATTTACTTTTACAGACCATAAAGTGAATGTTTCACCAAACAAAACGAGAGAGAGGGTACCGGTACACAAATTCCCGTGATAATTTACGACTGAGATGTAAGAATTTCAAAAGACAAATGCAATCATAAAATGAAAAAAAATTTAAACTTTGTACTTCGTTAAGGCCATGTAAATATTACTATTTCTATTGATTTTTTATTCTGTTTCTTGATTAGATACATTGTCAGTCAGGTCAAGCATGGTACGGAACATTTCTCTTGTAAACTAGCAAATCTTTTCAAAGTAGGAATGGTTTCATAAAACCATGTATGTGTACATATTCAACCCGTTCAACAACTTTTAAAAAAATATTATACAGTAAAATTGTGAAATTTTACTATTTCTATTGAATCAAATGTAGTTCATTATCCCAAGATACCAATTTCAGTGTTTGTATAGCGCACGTGCGTAATTTCGAACACTGATTGTGATGTACCTGATTATGTAATCTTTTTCAAGTGAAATATCCAAATATGATATGGTATCTTTTATCTCAAGCTCACACCTGACAGCTTTATTGTCCCGGGTATCGGTGTGGAATGACGACCGGTGTTCGTGCTGGTTATCTGTATAACCTTTGTATACATTTTATTGCAGTTACGCGTGTATTTGTGTTTGTTTGTATACTGTATAGTGACCTGTACAACTGTTGTAAGTGTCTTTGGTATCTTACTTACCTTCATTGGAAGCAGTACACATTTATTTTTTGTCGCTACAACGAGTGCTGTATAGCAAACGTCCGTGTACACCGGTGACAATTCTTTACACCGAACTCCGCTCTATTTATAAGAGCCTGCAGATATAGCGAGAGCTCGAACAAATATGGCGGGAAAATCTTTTTTATTAATCGTTTTCAGCTTTAATGGACAACACGTCGTCGATATATCAAAATGTCGAGTTAAAGGCCACATGCAAGTGTTTTCTTCTTTTCACGCATCAGAGTTGGACAAATTCTTCTTCATATGAATACAAAATTAGGTCTGCAAATAACGGTGCGCAATTGGTACCCATGGGAATTCCAATAGATTGTTGGAAGACTTGGTCTCCAAAAACAACATAGATATTGTCAATTAGAAACTCAAACATCCTTTTGATGTCAACTTCAAAGTACTTGTGTGTACAATCAGAATTTTTTAAACAAAATATTTTAAATGCATGGCCTATGAAAATTAAGGTTAGTAAATTTACGAGTTCCATTTTTATTGAAAAAGCATAAAAAATATCCATTTGAACTCGGATAAAAAAATCACACCACAGAGTCTGATTCATGTGTTTGCTCTGTCCCTTTTGTTTAACTTGACTTTGACCTTGAATACTGAATACAAAGAAACAAAATAATAAGATGCTTATGAGACAGTATAATGCTTTAGAAAATCAATATGACGTCAGAGAAATCAGAGAAATTAGGTTTGTTTTCGTGTGTAGACGTAAAAATGATATCAAGTTTTAAAAACACGAAATTCACCTTTATTTTACGTTTAGCCCAGTTAAAATTATATCAAGTTCTAAAAAAAACATGAAATTCACCTTTATTTGATGTTTAGTCTAGTTAAAAAAAATAATAAAATACATGAGTGGGTTTTTACAAATGTTTGTTGAACGGGAAACTAGTGTCATGAAGAGGGAATACAGCACGAGGGATAAGTGAAATCAGTCGGTCGTGAAGATGGCCACTGAGTCAGCTGTAACTCTGGGGAGAAGTGATGGGGGGATAGAGAAGCACGGGGGTAAGGAGGATGGGGAGGGGCCGGGGAGGGATCAGTGCCCTGTAGACAGCGTTAGGACAATTTTATATCCAGTGGATACAAGGCCACCAATACACCTTATGATTCTATTTGGATTACAGGTATGTGTATATTTATGTAATGAATCTTCTTTAAGTTGATTTAATTTATATTTATTGTAATTTTGTCCATTGAATTTTAACAACGAACGGTTCCAAACCTCTCGAATGTCAAACAAAATGTATGTGTATAGGGATATACTTAAACTTCCCTGAAGACAAGAAAAAAATGATAGGTTTTTGCTAAGTTTCCACTTTAAAAGCCTACGTAAATTTACTGTTATGAAAATGTGGCTTTAACAATAATTTTATTATTTTTCGTACATTCAAGTTACATACGACGTTTCTGCAACTTGTGTAACAGAGGCGTTACATTAATTGTAATTCAAAGCATAAAATTCCTAAACTTAGTTATCAAAATAATACATATCGCCTAGATAAATGTATTATTTAATATAAATCATTTCTGACAAAAGGAAACATCTAGATCAATTTATATGGACCAGTGACTCTAAATACGCATGTTTAGATAAAAGTCGGCAAAAGTTCAAAAAAAAAAAAATTCCTCGCCAAGCTATGTTTAAGTAAAAAGTACACTCCAGGTAAAATAAACCCTACTGAGATACGACATCTAGAAAAGTTTGATAATTCATAGTATTGTCTTGTATAAAAGACAGATATTGACAGATGATTGATAATATGTACATATACTGAAAATATGTATAGATATAAATGTACGGAATAAAAATAAAAAGAAGAAGATGACAATATAAATATGTGTACAGAAAATATTAACCCTCAGAAATTTAGAGATGGAATAAGGTGTTTACGAGGAGTAAGCATCCCGTGTCGATCGGTCACATCCACCTGGAGGCCTTAGGAACAATCTGGTAGAGAGGATCATAGAAGTAAAGGCCTACACTATTGGTATGAAACACTTCAGCCAAAGTACGATTCAATGCTATAGTTCATATTTGCTATAACAAAGCCATAATAACAACCATGGACTTGATTAAATGTTGGCTGTAAAAATGCTTGCTGAAATCTCTGAAACATCAACTTATCCTTCACATGTATAAATTAGGTGAATATGGAATATATATATTACTACAAAAATCAGGAAAGTTGGCGATGGAAAGGCATAGTTAGTAATAAATCCAAAGATGATGTTGTCTTGAATTTTGATTTTTAACATGATGTTAATCTCTATTTGGCTTTTCAGTCTTGTCTTAAACACTGATGAGCGTACGTGTTTTTAATCCTCGTTTGAAATAAATGTTCACAGGTTGTCATTTTGCCCATTACAAATAAAATTGATTTTCGTGCCGTATTGCTGTTTTCTCTCTCTTGTTTTATTTTCATCGCTTTTTGATACTTACCTCCTTATTATTTTGAATTTCATATATTTCATTAAATATATAGCGAAAATTAACCTGCAGTGAATTTAGGCAATTTATCTATTTAAATCCTAAATGAAATAACATTCATACTCAAGGTTCATTTAAACAATAAGAATTGGGAGCAGAGCAAAAATGAACCCCGAAAACATCGAGGTGGGATCAGGTGCCATGGAGGAGTGAGCATCCTTTGAATTTCGATTGTATATTTCTACTATTTCTCACAGCAAGCCTTCATGACGATTGGGGGCTCTCTGTCCCTCCCCTTCATCCTGACCACTATCTTCTGTCCAGAGAACGAGAGCGAGGTCCGGGCTCAGCTTCTCAGCATTACGATGTTTATGTGTGGAATCGCTACCATCCTGCAGTGTAGTATTGGAGTCAGGTAACCAGGGTTATATCTATTTAAAACGAATATATGCAAAAACTATTAGTTAATTGACAAATTAATTAATTTTTGATTGCTCTAAAGGTTTGATGAAGTGAAATTAAAATATGACTGTAAAAATAAAGTCTTTTGCATTCATGCAAGTCCTTCGTAAGATTTTCATCTTTCTGCAGATTACCAATAATTCAAGGCGGATCCAGCACGTTTGTCGCCCCGATAGTGGTGATGATGTCACTGGAGCAGTTTAAATGTTCAGAAAACGGTATTCTATATTTTTTTAGCTAAAGTTTTATTTAAAGTACATGTTTATAAAATTTCCTTTAACATTATAAAATTTTTCGACGATTGTATTTTTGTATCTGACCTTTGACTATTTTCATCATGTTGACATTTTGTTCATAAGATTATGTTCTATATATAAATTAATATTTTTTAACAACATTATTTATAATTAACATATTTGAATATATAAATTAGTGAACAATCATTCGTGATTTGTGTAAGTTTTATTCTATAATATGTAACTCAGAGTAAAACACGTTGACATATTTTTTTTTAGATGACACTTTGTCTGGGAACAACACAACAAACATAAACTGGGAAACCCGGATAAGAGAGGTAGGGACAATATTGTCCGTTAAAAGCTCATCAAATGATTTTATATCTTTTGCGTACCTTTGTATAGAAGAAAACAAAATTTTGGTCGGTTAAGTCGTAAAATTAATAGGATTTTTAATACTCTATAACTTTCAC
The DNA here is from genome assembly GCA_003671525.1 of Saccostrea glomerata. NCBI lineage: Eukaryota > Metazoa > Mollusca > Bivalvia > Ostreida > Ostreidae > Saccostrea > Saccostrea glomerata. The sequence continues at coordinate 906,944 of PRKT01000109.1, read as the reverse complement.
ACTGGCCATATACTTCATGAACGATCAAAGGTAGGTTTGATGACCACAGTTCAAAAGGTCACCGTGCCACCTTGTCCGAAGCTCCACTACATTAGCACATGTTTCTTTATTACAAAATAAAGATGTTTATAAAGAGAAAAATAAACAAAGAAAAATAAACACTGTGTCAGAAATTGATTTATTATGTGAATTCCTGAACAAATAATGTGTTTGTCACAATGGTAAACATATTTCAGTACACGTCAGGTTGTTAAGAATAAACTTATATTTCTTGTCAAACAAGAATGTGTCTGGGTGCTTTTTTAGAAAACAAAATTGATATGTCAAATAAAAAAAGCCTTTCTTAAAAAATGATGGAAATAGGGTTATATCCCGACCTGCTGATACATAAAACCTCTTTCAACAATCGCTATATAATTTTAATTGACTTCGGATGAACTTTGTCTAGACAACAACATATACTTACAATCTATGTGTTTAAAACTATGACCCGTGGAAACCCATAGGATGTTTTCAGAGAGAGAATATTTTCAAAACATGGTTTGCCTTTCTCAATAATCGTATTATTGAAATTTTTGTAAATCCACTTTACCAATCATTTAGCACCAAGGAATGTTGCTTAAGTAGTGTTGCCTTCGATTATTTTTCTATTTCAGTTGCTCCGTCCGCACAACGTTAACATTAGGGGTCCTCAGTCAATACGTTGCCGTTGATTCAGGATCTCTGACGTTGTGGGGATAAAGTTGCTCTCGAATAATCTTTCCCAAGACTTGCACGCGATGATTGTTTGTCCAGTACAATGTTGTTTTATATGGAGATGTTTTCCAAAGTCCAGTGACCGAAAAGATAATCATTAATCTGTTTCTGAAGGCTTATTCCCTTAATTTCTTTTTTTTTAGTCCAAAATCCTTGTATCATCAACCCCTTTTTAAAAAAAATAATTTTCAGGATATTTTACTTGTAGGTGCAGGGTAACCTTATTCTAGCCTCGCTGACACAGGTCTTCGTTGGGGGTCTTGGTCTGATTGGTTTGATTTTGAGATTTGTCGGACCGTTGACGATCGCGCCCACTATCTCCCTCATCGGGCTCTCATTGACCGGTGTAGTGGCCAGTTTCTGCGAGAAACAATGGGGGATAACCCTACTGTAAGAATTCGTGTTTTCTTCATCCAAGATTTCATAAATATTTCCTTCTTTTTTTTTAAATAAAAGAAAAGATAACAAATATGATCGATGTTGTAAAGTCTGTATGAAATACGAATCGTAAACATGCCAAAACACCCCTACGCCTTGACCCCCGAAAAGTCTTTAGGTTTCTTATAAAATCATGGCCTTGGTCAAGTTAAATTAATAACTATTAATAAATCGATCCATTTTGCGACTCAAAACGCAGATACGATGTACAACAATTCTTTCTTTTCAGAACGCTTGCATTGCTGTTCCTGTTTTCAACATGTATAAACAAAGTCCACCTTCCAGTCCCGGCTTTCTCCAGAAAAGAGAAATGTCACACGACCAAACTTCCGATCTTCCAGCTATTTCCGGTGGTTCTGACTATTGCTGTGGTTTGGTTATTTTCCTTCGTTTTGACGGAGACAGACGTTTTGTCTAGGAACAGCACTGACCCAGCATTCAAGGCCAGAACAGATTCCAAAGTCGGCATTATAAACGAGACTCCTTGGTTCACTTTCCCTCTTCCATGTAATTTTCTTTATTTATGTAAAAAGATCAGCGATAGAGAAATATATGGAAATAGAGAGGTCGAAGTCTACAAAGCCTATATAAAGGATCTCTAATCAACTTATAAGAGAACTTTTATAAAGTAAGGATATTATCGACTAAATAATTCTAAATAGATTTATAGATAGAAAAAAAAAGTTTCATCAAGGGTACAAGTTGTCTCAAATCAGCGTTTTGGTATAAGGTAAACCTAGCATAAATGGTGAGAACCATTGTTTTGCATCGAAAACAATTAATTCTCAATATTTTAATCTAGTAACTGATTTTTACGTAGTTCCCTTTGGAATGCCAACATTCAGCATTGCTGGGTACATGGGAATGCTGGCTGCCACCATATCGTCCATTTTTGAATCAGTTGGGGATTATTTTGCGGCTGCCCGGATGTCGGAAGCAGCTCCTCCACCAGTGCACGCCATCAACAGAGGTATCGCCATAGAGGGCGTGTCTAGCATTGTTTCCGGTATTATGGGGGCGGGGCATGCCACTACGTCATACAGTAGTAATATTGGAATCATTGGAATAACAAAGGTATACACTAATACAGATAAGAAACTAAGATACCATATAAAAATTGTTTGAAAGTTTCAAATATGAATGATTTACTATTGTTTCTCAATCAATAAAATAGAATTGAATTTTTTTTTTATCTCTTTTGGGATCTCTTTGATTAAAAACAAGATCTTATTTTAAAAATCAATCATCCCCAGAGCAGGGAATTACTGAGACGTCGCGCACAGAACTGGGGCTGATTTTGTAACGTCAAAATGTCCATTTCTTTCGTTATTGCATACGTCGTCTGAGCGTAAATACGTTAAAAATTAAAAGGGTAACACATTAGAATAAACATCCAATGTTTGCTCTTGTTTTCTTAATCATGTTTAACCTTTTACTTGGTGAAATGTTTTATATAATAGGCAAATCTTAAACAAATCTTTGGACAGTGTGAATTTTATTGAATTTCTGTATTCTTTTTAACAAGATAGCCAGCAGGGCGGTTTTTGTAACAGCTGGGCTGATCCTTTTATTGTGTGGGATGGTTGGAAAAGTGGGAGCCATACTAGCCCTTATACCAGACCCTATTATAGGGGGAACTCTCTTATTAGGGTTAGGTATGGTGGTCTCCGTAGGAATCTCCGGTAAGTTTCTCTTTATTGAGGTAAGATAACTGGAATTGCGGGTTGTTCCTGATCCCACTTCTAATGTTTTGGATGTTCATATTTGCTCTTCAAAAATATCGTTTAATGGAGTGTTGAGATTGAATACTGTATCTCCATTTAGTTCCTACCATACCCTTTCGGGTCATGAATAAAGGAAATCTGATTATTTACTTAAGGGGACGCTTACCTACCGTGATTTACATCAGAAGAATTAAAAAAATTCTTCTTAAACACAAGTATTTCCATTAAAAAACTATACTTGATATATACATTTTACTTACTTGTCTTTCAAGTGAATATTAGTAAAACAAGATTCGGGGGGGGGGGGGGGGGGNNGGGGGGGGGGGGGGGGGGGGGTGTTTGTTTTATGAGAAGACTAATTTTGATTAATCTTTTGCTTAGTGTTACAGTTTTGTGAAATGTTCTCGACAAGAAATTTAGCAATCCTTGGCGTGTCCTTTCTGATGGGTCTTATGATTCCACAGTGGTTAACCGAACACAGCGACAATGTCAAAACAGGTGCGTGTTTTCCCCCTAATCATATCCTAATGGAGTTAAACTGTACACACCCATTTTTTTGTCCCCTGCTTTCGCACTGTCGGGTATCCGCGCCGGTTGTGACATGTTTGGATGCAGTGAAAATGGCGGAGTCAATCAACCGCTTCGATTCATCGAAAGGTTTTAGTATTATTAAATGGAATCTGTAGTGTGTATTATTTCATCTAAGAGACAGTCTGTGTTTAAGAGCAATTATTTATCCTGTAGCTCTGCTATAAATCCACGAATTTAACGCAAAGAAACTGTTCCGATGGTGACATGCTATAGAACAACGTAACATGTTTGGATGACAGTGTTTACAAAACTGTGTACGGTTTGGATGAAGTTGTGATACGGTTTGGATGAGATTCGTTGATATAAAATTATACTTAACATTATGGTATAATATGTCAATTTTACACTTTTAAAGGAAGGGGCGGGGTTTCCAGATAATTTTTTTGAAAACGTACCTGGAAACATATTTAACAAACAAATAAATGGTAACATATCAAAACTTAATAAATCATGTTTCGTAAAAAAAAAAAAAGGGGGGGTCACAAACAAATACTACGAAAGGATGACTTGACTGTAAGTAGTTGCAACCCCGCAAAAAAAAGAGAAGGGTTAGGGCCTACAGGCCTTTCAATGAACAAGTTCCACAGTAAGAGGATAAATTTTATGATTTATATTTGGGGGAAAATGATGAAAGGAGCCGATCACCCTTTTATTAGCCCTTAGTCAATATACTGTTTCCTGTTTTTTTTTTAAATTTCATTCTCTTATTATACGTAATCAGACATGTTCGGTTTATATGTACAACGAATATATACTATTCTCTGAATATATTGATTCATGAACTAATTATTTATAATAAAATTAATCAATATTATAATTATATAATATAATGCAAAATAAAAGTTTATAACTAATACCAATCCTGACATGTTTGCATCGGAAGCAAAATGGGAGGGGGGGGGGGCTCCCCCCCCCCCCCCTCCCTCGGGTTCATTGCCTATGTAATATAGAATTCTTTTCCTATTATTCTCATACTTAGAATATAATTATTTTATATTTGAATAAACATAGTGAGTGAGAATATAACATATGCAATCAATGTGGCAATCTTATTACAAGTTTAAAATCACTACAAATTGGGGTCCGGCATTACAAGATCAGTCGCTCAATACACCTGTAAGCACGATCTATGTCCTATACTAGGCACTTTGGTTCATTGAGCAGTGAGGGGTCTTTTTCGTGCCAGCATCTACTGCGACACGGGGCCTCGGTTTATACGGTCTCACCCGAAGGACCGTTCTCTCCCACAGTTGGATTCGAACCCGTGACGTAAGGATCGACTCCTTACTTCGCGACTCTAGAGCAGACGCTCTAACCATGCAGTGCGCCAACGAAAGTTGGAAACGTGGGATAATCTGCATGCATAACGGGCAATTTATATAGTAGAGAATACGTATGCAGTTTATTGCATAAAAACTAAGGAATTTGTACACGTAGTATTGGAGATTTTTTTTTCTTTTTGGACATCAGCAAGACAAGAATTTTATGACAAGGTTCATCCCGTTTTAGCTGCTGATAAACGGCGTTATGGTTTATTATTTTAGTGTCAAACACTAAACTATATAAAATCATAACGCTGCAGTTTCTAATCCAGTTTAAGACAGTCGAGACTACATCGAATCTCTATACAGTGTATAAAAATTAATGTCGTTTTGAGAAGAAAGGGGGGGGGGGGGG
>PRKT01000109.1:885427-901696 GCA_003671525.1 Saccostrea glomerata | reverse complement strand
GGGGGGGGGTGGGGGGTTAAAGTTCACTGTTGACGGGATATACATTATATGATTTTTTATTTTCATTTGACTTGATATATCTTACGTTTATTTTATGCTATCAGGCACGTAGTATCGTTTTTAAAGAAAAAAAGGGGTGTGATCGAAAACTTACCTTTAAATCATGTTGAGGAAAAGGGATTGATCATTTTTATATGAAATCAACTGTTACAGTAAAAACAATGTTTGAAAAAGGGAAAGGTGGCTTCTTTCAACTTTCATCTATGTGCCTGTGAAAAAGTTATATGAATTGATACTAATATACTCGGTATATGTTATCATAAACGCCATTTCCTCCATGTAAGGGCGTATTAAACAAGCAAACTGGTTCAAATAGCTCTACAGGATTCAAAATTTGAAACTATATAGACTGTCCAAACCGTAACATATAGATGTTGAATTTGCATCCAAACCAGAACACTGCCATCATCCAAACCGTACTATATTTGTTACGGGTACATAAAATAAAACGTTTTTTAAATACATTTCTTGTATGGGACACAGATTACACTTTCAATATCTTATTTGTAAAATGACTTTTCTTTCTTTTGGCTGCTTCAGATTTTCAATATATTTGATATCATTTTAACAATCACGACTTAAAACTTGCTAAAGGGGTGAAAATGTCATGTGCATCGATAAAAAATTGCATCGACGAGTTATTTAAATGAACTCTATAAACAGAATTGAAACACATCATTTTGATTAACCAAATACCTATAAAATTTCAATAAAAAATTGAGAAAAAAATTAATATTTACCAAAATATAGACCTGGAAAAGGTACACAGTATTCACCGTTTGTACATTTGTCGCCATTTTCACCGCATCCAAACATGTCACAACCGGCGCGGATACCCGACAGTGTTTCGCGAAAGCGAGGGGACATTAAATCTCATTCGTCTGTCCGTCTGTCCGTCACAAAAACTTTAACCTTGCCCATAACTTTTGATTAAGTGGAGCTATGACTCATATTTCATATGTGTATTCCTTGTGACAAGACCTTTCTTTGGATACCACCAAATTTGTCTTTTTGACCTTGACCTTGGAGTTTGACCCACTTTTACACAAAAAATCCAAACGTTAACTTTGGCCAAAACTTTTGAATGGTAGATTCTAGGACTTTCAAATTTCACATATGTATTCTTTGTAGCAAGACCTTTTATTGGATACCAACAACTTTGACCTTTTGACCTTGGAGATTTCCGTACTTATGAAAAAACTTTAACCTTGACCATAACTTTTGTATGGTTAAGGGCTAGGGCTTTCATACTTCACATATGTAATCCTTTTGAGAAGACTTTTAACCCTTTGACCTTAACCTTGGTGTTCAGTGATAATTTCTAAATAGATGATTAGGGCGTTCATATTGAAACACAAAATGTCATTAAAAAAATGACATCTCACCCAAGAAAGACAACGAAAGCAGGGGACCACAATTCTTTGAATTTTTATTATGAGAAATGAATTCAAAGATATTCAAACAACTTAAAAGGACATCATCAGAACAGAAGGTTTCTTTGACACAAAAAGTTAAAGTATATATCTAGATCTGTTTATATAGCGATAAAAAATGGTTGATGAATTTCTTGTTGCCTACCTTTCAGGTTCCCAAGACCTGGATCAGGTGATTAAGGTGCTGTTTGGAACCGCTTCTTTTACAGGGGGGTTTATTGGGTTCCTGTTAGATAACATGATTCCTGGTGAGTGTGAGCTTACTTTTTTGAACGAAATTTCAAACCCACGTCTATATGCAATTTTAATTTATCATTCAGCTTTTATTGTATCTCCCACCACTAGTAATATTTTTAAAGAAATTGCGGAGAGGAATATTGATTATGTAGATCTTTGAATTAAGAATAAGATTAAGCATGAATAAAATTATGCCAAAAGAAATTCAGAATTCACGTATCAGAAAAGTCTTCTTTTTAAACTCATCGTTAATTTTGCATATCGGAAAAGCATCTTGACACATAAAGAAATTAAAATAAATGAAACTTTATAGGTGAAAAACGAAAGAGATGTCAAGTCTCTAAGAACCAAGTGTAAAACGATACAGTTTGTATTAACAATTTTAGGTACTGAGTGCGAGAGAGGGATAAAGCGATGGATAGCGGTACCAGATTATTCATCAGAGAGTGACCAGTCACTGTATTCGTTTCCTTTTCTGACAAAATACCTGGATAAAGTGACTTGTTGTAGATACTGTCCTCTGTCCCCGAGCTACTCATCCTCAAGGTCACGATGTGGCACGGAGAAATACGACTTTAATACAAAGAGGAAAGTAGTTGAAGTTCACCTGAAAGAAGTGAAGACACTCTAATCATAGGTTCATATGTTAAAAAGATATTTTCCTTCAAAACCAAGCCATAGCTGAGGTGGTTTTTCAAAATGATTAAATCATTATTCATCTTGCAAGTTGTTTCTCAGTTAGTTCTGTTAGGTGGTTAATTAAAAATACAGTTTAGTCAAAGAAGTCGTGTTATTTTGTAAATCTTTCAGTTACGTTACACTGGTCCTGTTGCGATGTGTATCTCATGGAGTTTACTGTAGTTTAGCGTTTTATTTAAACGTATAAGGAATGGTTGTTTTCATTCCTAATTCCTAATTCATCATTGGTTTAACTTAATCCTTTGAACTCAAACTATATTTTATATGCTTGTTTTCATTCCTAATTCCTAATTGGTTTGACTTAATCCTTCGAACTCAAACTATATTTTATATGCTTGTTTTCATTCCTAATTCCTAATTGGTTTGACTTAATCCTTCGAACTCAAACTAAAAGACATAAAGAGTCTGCTCTATATTTATATAATAGTTTTTTATAAATTAAAATCAACAAAATTTTCTATCGTAGACTTCACTTATTTATTGAGCAATATACTATCGTCACCTGTATATACAGTTTATGTCTTCCAATTGTTTCACAGGAGCAGGTTTTTCATGCAATCTCTTTAATGACGCAATTTAATGACAAACAAGGATATCTATACTTTCTCTTTATTTTTTTTCAATGTTTTTTGATACATTGTCAATACTAGTATTACGAAACACACTCTATAATATTACCAAACACATGCACCTTTTATCGTAAAGACGAATGTTGAATGAATACTCCTCAATGATACCTGATCCCACCTTTGATGATTTTTGAGATCCATATGTTTGCTATGTTCACTTATATCATTGTAAGTGGTCTTCAACATTTCATTCAGCATTTCGTATATTCCATTTTCGTTAGAACGACCTTGTCAGCAAATATAACCTTTCGTTGTGTCTGATGCCCTCTTCACATATTTGTATTGTTTAAAGATATTTTAAGATCGTCTTTGTTTTTTTTATCTTCAACTTTTGAGTTAGAATTATAAGGCTTGTTGTAGAATGTTTCTTAGAAGCTAATATTGATACATGTACCACCTCATCATGCCTTATCGATGCAGTCTCGTATTTTGTATGTATACTGGTATTTTTAAGAGTCTTGTTTTTCAAAGATACCACAGAGTTTGACACATCTCATTCTGTTTCATATTTGGATATTTTTTTAACTTGAAAAAGACGTGTATGGTAATCTAACAACCAAGCTCTATGATAAACGTGATGACTTTAACTTTTCCATCGTCAACTTCCCTTACTTCTGCAGCAATATACCTTCAACACCTGCATACGGAGTTTATACATCTCAGTTAATTCGATATGCAAGAGCATGCTCTACGTATGAACAATTTTTGAAACAAGGTAAATTATTGACAAACAAGTTGATGAAACAAGAATATCAGCAGTCTCGGTTAAAGTCATCATTTCGAAAGTTCTATGGTCGATACAATGACCTTGTCAGCAAATACAATTTATCAATGAGTCAAATGCTGACTGACGTTTTTCATACTTATGTCCATTACTTATACACTGATTTAACGACAGATTTTTTCGTTATTTCTCGATCATGACAAGGAGCACACGGTGGATATGACCGGTCGGCAGGGGATGCTCACTCCTCCATGGTACCTGATCCAACCTCTGATGCTTTGGAGGTCCGTATTTTCACTGCTACTATTTTTATCTGCATGTGTTTCATTTTTAACAGTTCCTGTTGCACCATTGATATATTCTTAAGTGTGAGAGTATCCTTTATGTGCCTGCCTATGGAAGTTACATCCTTCTATTTGTATCAGTGTTTCTTTGTATGAGCATATTGTTGCTGCTTTTGTGTGTATTTCTTTCCTTACACTCATTTATGGCGTGTATCTCTAAGAGATGAGTAAATGATTTTATTGAAACCGTCGCTTTTGTGTATTTCTTAGATTTAAGCCCTATTGTGGTGACTAAAGTATTTAAGGCATCATACCGTTTTGCAAGTGTCTATTTCTCAGAGTAAAATCATACTGCTGTTTATAAATTGATATATATATATATATATATATATATATATATATATATATATATATATATATATATATATATATATATATATATATATATATATATATATATATATATATATATATATATATATATATATCTATCTATCTATCAATTTATAAACAGCAGTATGATTTTACTCTGAGAATTAGACACTTGCAAAACGGTATGATGCCTTAAATACTTTAGTCACCACAATAGGGCTTAAATCTAAGAAATACACAAAAGCGACGGTTTCAATAAAATTATATCAATAAAAGTATATATATGTATGTATCACTATGTATGTTAGTATATATTTAGAATTTAGAAATGATTTAATTTACACACGATAAATTAAAATCCAGGCTTTTTGATATCATTGACAGCTGCTTTTTCAATAAGAATGGAATTCGTGAATTAACTAAACTCGTCATTGGTCATTCGCAAAATTATTTTGTTAAAACACATTCTGATTGCACACATAATTACTATGAAGCTGACATTAAAAAGATGCTTGAGTTTCTGATTGACAATAACTATGTGGTTTTTGGAAACCAGGTCCTCCAACAATCTATTGGAATTCTAATGGGTACCAATTGCGCTCCGTTATTAGCAGACTTATTTCTTATTGATATTAATACAGAATTGTGCAAAATCTTATGCGTGAAAAGAAGAAAACACTTGCTGTGGCATTTAGATATATCGTACATGTATATCGACAACGTACTGTCAATTAACAATGGTAATATCCATTCCTATGTCGATACGATATATCTGGTGAGCTTGAGATAAAAGAAACCACAGAGTTAACAAACAAATTGATGAAACAAGACTACAATAGTCTCGTTTAAAGTCATCATTTCGTAAGTTCTATGGTCGATACCATGACCTTGTCAGCAAATTCAATTTATCAATGAGTCAAATGCTGACTGACGTTTTTCATTCTAATTGTTAGTACATTATTTTGACGACAGATTTTTCCGTCATTTCCCGATCATGACAAGGAGCACACGGCGGGTGTGACCGGTCGGCAGGGGATGCTCACTCCTCTATGGTACCTGATCCAATCTCTGATGTTTTGAATGTCCGTGTTTGCTGTGCTCCTATTTTGTATTGTTTTATAGACTTTGATATTGAATACTGTTTGTTATCTAAGGGTGTTATCATTTATACTTATTTTTCGTTTTACTTAACCTAAACTTTCTGATCAATTGAAACTTAAATGAGATACATAAATAAATATTGTATATTTAAGATACAAAGATATAAAGGCCAGACTGAGTAAAGATAGGGGTGTCTTCATCAGCCTCAAGAACATCTGGAAAACAGATGACATAAGTAGAAAGACAAAAGTAAGAGTCTTTTTGAACTGCTTCCTGTTTGTCCACTCTGTAAGGCGGAATGCTGGAGAATGTCAGAAGGAGACATTAATGAATAATGATAATATTATTATGGCAGTGAATATCACAAAGGTCCCTTATAATTTTTGGATTGCCTGAATTCAATTTGTATGCAGTTTTACAGAGTTTGATTTAATGAAATAGTACAACATAAGAAAATAACTATCAACACATAAGAAAGTACTGATTCTCTTAATCTCAGTCATCGTACATTATATAATTAACCTTATTCGCTACACATTTACAACCGTTTACTGAAAATAATTGCATATCATCTGGGGAAAAAATCAGTTCACTCATGACTTTCTGGATTATTTCCTCTGATACACTGCCCCTTTTATAATAATTTCTGGCCACCAATTAATCCCTAATACACTTCTTGATATGCTTCATTTCCAGCGGTAGAAATGGAACATAGGCTGTGATCAAGTGCTTCTTAATGATATCACTGAGGTAAATGCCGCCTGTAAATAAAGATGATTTTGAGATGACTGTTAGATATTAAAACGAACAATTTCACTGACAACTGCACTAGCTATAGCTAGTCAAAATTGAGCAGTGATATCTGGTTAATATGAGATTTAAAATCTTTGTCTCCGACTTGAGTTGTTAACAGTGACTTTGCTGATGATTTGTTCCATTTCATTAAAACCAATTTTTTCTCTGGAACTCCGATGTTGAAATGTATGCTGAAATATTTCTTTTCAGGCCGAGTTACTTAAAAGAAATAAATTTGAATAAATTTGCTGTTAGAAATATAAGATTTTGTTTGAGGTATGTCAAACTAGGCCGTGAGATATATACTCACCGTCAATAGAAACGCAACACCCTAATTTTAGGGATGAAAATTATATACGGGATACAACTATGTACCAAAAAAGTTAGGACACCTTTTACTTTGCCAAATCAGTTATTTAACGGTTAAATGATTTTCATTCCATGACCGGAAGTTGATTTTTAGCTCCCTGAACAGAAATAAAATTTTAGCATTTTTAATAAAATTATTGTCAATATTTTGGGATTTCAAGGTTTTGTACCTGTTAATCATAAGTCTTGTACTAAAAGTCCGGAAAAATATCCTTCTTTCTCTTCCGGATGTGATGCCTGTATTTCCTCAAATTAACTGAAAGCACGCATTTTCATTGCTAATGTTGGAAATTTTCAAAATAAAGAAAAGGGAGAGCTACAGATGCAAATATACACTACATAACGACTTTTCGGGCTCATGTGTTTCAAAAGCATGAATGACAGTTCCTTGACCGGAAGTCCAAGGGTTACTACACTACGCCAAGTTAGAGAAAATTCGACCTCAGTATCTGAAAAACAGGCATTTAAAAAAGGACAAGAATATTTATTTCGCTCAGATTAAGACATTGATAAACTTAATGCATGGTAGAATTCGGGCTGCTTATGTTGTACATGGCGGACTAGCACGTTTTAATTGAATGGTCGGAAGGGGGGATGTTTTAAAAGTTATGTGTTACTTTCTAAGGTCTAAAGATAACATTTAAAGTTCAAATGAAGTATCATTGTTTTGTAAATTTACTTTTTACATTTATGTATTCATTCTTAATCTTATCTTTAAACCTTATAAAGTAACACATAACTCTAAAACATCCCCCCTTCCGACCATTCAATTAAAACGTGCTAGTCCGCCATGTACAATATAAGCAGCCCGAATTCTACCATGCATTAAGTTTATCAATGTCTTAATCTGAGCGAAATAAATATTCTTGTCCTTTTTTAAATGCCTGTTTTTCAGATACTGAGGTCGAATTTTCTCTAACTTGGCGTAGTGTAGTAACCCTTGGACTTCCGGTCAAGGAACTGTCATTCATGCTTTTGAAACACATGAGCCCGAAAAGTCGTTATGTAGTGTATATTTGCATCTGTAGCTCTCCCTTTTCTTTATTTTGAAAATTTCCAACATTAGCAATGAAAATGCGTGCTTTCAGTTACTTTGAGGAAATACAGGCATCACATCCGGAAGAGAAAGAAGGATATTTTTTCCGGACTTTTAGTACAAGACTTATAATTAACAGGTACAAAACCTTGAAAACCCAAAATATTGTCAATAATTTTATTAAAAATGCTATTTTTTTATTTCTGTTCAGGGAGCTAAAAATCAACTTCCGGTAATGGAATGGAAATCATTCAACCGTTAAATAACTGATTTGGCAAAGTAAAAGATGTCCTAACTTTTTTGGTACATAGTTATATCCCGTATATAATTTTCACCCCTAAAATTAGGGTCTTGCGTTTCTATTGACGGTGAGTATATAAGAGTCTGAGTTCTCTCAGATATGCTGTGAGATATAAAGTATCTTTTCCGGGCCTTGTATGGTAAAAATTGTATTTTTATGGTAATTCCTACTAAAGCCAACAAAATGAACTTTGAAATTTACATTTTTGTTCTTTTAACGAACGAAGAGTGGTAAATCTCATAAAAATACAAAACAATAAAAATACGTCAACAAAGCATAGGCCGAGGAATAACTCGTCCTATTAAATGTTATTCAGAAGCTGCAATATGTGACGTCATAGGTAAGAATATAATGACAATGTTCACGTTTTGCTACTAAAATACGTGTCGAATAAAAAAGTAAAATAGGAGGTGCACAGTGGCAATATGCAATAAAGATTCTGTGAAAGTTTCATTAAATTTCACATTGTAGTATAAGAGGAATTGCAAATAAGAGATGGGTACACCAAAGCGTAACAGACGGACGGACGGAGGGACGTACAGACGGAAGGACATAACGATTACTATATACCCTCCAACTTTTCAAGCAGGAAGTATAAAAATGGCAGTGGCAATGTTTTGCAATGGGAAACTGGTAATACGGAATCGATAAAAAAAGTAAAATAGACTGCAGAATGGCAACATGTAACAAAGAATCTGTGAAAGTCTCCGGAATTAATTTCCTTTAGTGGTACATGTATAAGAGGAGTTGCGGATACGAGATAGGTACCCCAAAGCATGACGGGCGGACATTCAAAATTCTATACATACATGTATGTATAACCTCCCTTTTTTCAAGTAGGGGTATTAAATTCCTTTGATGGATTGAAAATTAACAGAAAGTAACTTTATCATTGTTTGAATTGAATGTGAAATATTAAGATTTTGTCAAAACTTTGTACTTCGGCTTTTTAAATTATACCTGGTCTTATCAATGTATTGTTTATATGATTTTCAGTTTTTTAGGACTTTTGTGAAACTCTGTGAAGTATTTTTTTCTGAATCTGATAAATGCCACAGAGTTCACAGAAGCACCGTGCTGGATAAATGTCATTAAATATCGCTGAATTTACCAGAAGTTCTGGCTTGGACAAATGCTGCTCAATGCCACCGACTTAATAAAATATATGTTTATAAAGTTCTTATGAATTTGTTTGTGTCTAATTAGTAAGAACAAGGTTCAAATTCAGTACAAATCTCAGTGCCCTGTATTTTTCTAAAATTTGGAAGTGATGTAGGGAACTAAAATTCATCATTCTGAATTTTTGAAATTCCGTGCAGTGAAAAAATATTTTTTTTTCCAATATGAACTCCTAAATACCGGTTGTAACGTCATGAACTTGTGCAATTTCAAGTATTTTTAATGGAATTTTCTTTCAGAAAACATACCATGCATACATCGCCCAGAAAGATTTTGAGATGAGTGAATTTTCAAATTTTTTACACAATATATCAAAAAAATGGAAGCGGACCACCGTTACGGTGGTCGACACTTTTTTCTAAGCACAAAAATGGAACATATTGAGGCTTTTCTGCATAAGACTTAAAAATGCACCAAATTAATGACGTCACATTTCCAGAAAGGTCCTCCAATGTACCACATTATTAATATCTACTCAACGCATGTTAAAGCCAATTTCATAATTTTTTTAAGAACATGAAATTTGTAGTGCAGAATAAAGCTCAAATCAACCTTCTTAGGAAAAAATAAACTCTATTCTAACTTGTCAGTCTATGTTAGATAAAATTTTGCATAAATATTAAAGTAATATACGCCGTATGGATGCCGATTTGTATGTGAAACAAAATGATTAAATTATTTGAAACACTTAAAGTGTAATGAAAAAATTATATTTCCACAAAATTTACCTATAAAACTCGTTGTAATAACAGAACAATAAAGCAATATCTGCAATCAAGAATTCAGTCTTTTCATGAATATTGATAAAGGAAGTGCGTAAACAGTAGGTCTAAATATAGACACGTATGTCCACGGGAAATTAGAGACAACGAGGCACGTTGCATTTTGACAACGATTATTAATAAAAGGTTAATATGCGTCATAACAGAGTATAGATGGTTGATACTGATTACATTTAAAGATAAGTTATATTAATAGTAACACGCCATCCATGTCAAAAGTGAGTTGTATCTCAAATGGCTTACCTCGTTTTCTTGACGCCGTGTTTGTTTATCAATCTAAAAGTAGCGACGGCGTCATGTGGTGGATTTACTTAAAAATAGACATTATTCTCCTTGCAGGATAATAAATAATTATAATTTGATAACTTTATAACGAATTTTATTTAAATGGTGTAATTTACAGCATTTTCGTAACTTTTATTGGTAAACAAAATATATAAATTTCCAGCCGTATTTTAAAATGGCGCACGTTATGGCGTATATTACTTTAACACAACAGAAAATACCTAGCATATACTAGTATCACATATCAATAAAATTATATCGAAATATCAATTAAACTATATGCTTGGCATGGGTGATAATGGTAATATTTTTCAAAAATATAAACATTTTAATATAGGAAAAAATAAATTTGAATTATTAAATAAATTTAAAATTATTCCTTTTCCTATATACTTTTACAGTACCGGGGTAGTTCCTCTTTTTACAAGTCTCTCAGAATCCAATAAATCATTTCTAGTAGTGTCAAATGCATCAGTAAGATTGAGTTATTCCAATTTTTTTTCGCATTTGTTTTACCGCATTTCGCAGATGACGATTTTCTATGAAAAATGTTTTAAACAAACAAATTAAAAAGGATATTCTTGCATTAGCTGTAGAACTGCAGCTTTCCGAAAAATAAAATTATATAATTATATTGACAGACACTCCGGTCTTTTTTCGGAGAGCTATAGTTCTGCAGCTATTCTAGCATTTAGAGTTTTATACCTCATTTATGCATCAAAATGATAACAATTTTTCTTGCACGCTCCCATCTTTTCATAATATGTCCTTATATATCAAAAGGAGAGACTGAATTTTTCGATCTAACATGTATAATTCTGGTTGAAAATATTTTATTTTTTAAAAATATAATTTAATAGATTGATCCAAAAGGTCATTTATTTAAAAAAAATTTTTATCATTTTAATTAACATAAGTAAATAAAATCAACAAGGTATAAACGGGCATTTTCCATTCAATTTAATTGTAAATATGTGTCTTTTTTTATTAAGCAAGTTCAAGTGTTCTTGAATCATTGGCAGTTGGTTTCTCAAATCACCTGTGTCCTGTGATATGTGTTAACAAAACAACCAATCCAAATGGCAAACCATTACATGACCAGCTTCTTGGTTGAATTAAAAAACAACAACTAGTAGAGATGAGGATCTCAAAAATTATTTGCATCTGCAAACCTTTAAAACCCCAAGACCATGGTATATCTTTATCATTTTATTGTTTAATAAGATTCTGCGATCTCAGTGAACAATAACACTGGATATCACTTTTAGTAGTTTTTTTTAGTTCTTTGAAATAAACAAGAATACTAAATTCCAAATAAAACACCTTTCTGAATGAGACCCAAACGCAGTTTTACAATTTTTTTTTTAATGTTATACTAAAATCTACGAAATTATCTTACTTGCAACTATACACGCACGACACTTTTGATTTTTTGAGTCTTAATCATCGTACATTACATAATCAACCTTATCTGGAACACGTTTACAACCGGTCACTGAAAATATTTGTACGTCATCTGGGAAAAAAATCAGTTCTCTCATGACTTTTTGGACTATTTCCTCTGGTACACTGTCCCTTTTATAATAATTTCTGGCCACCAGGTAATCCTTAATACACTTTTTCACATGTTTTCTCTCAAGCGGAAGAAAGGGAACAAAGGCTGTGATAAGGTGCTTAATGATTACGTCACTCAAATACATTCCATCTGCAAGAACACAATGTGAAATAAAGATGTTTTTTGAAATGATGAGTTGTAGCTAAGCAGCTAAACGTACAACAATATCGCGAATAGGACTTTCCATGCACTATAGCTATATGAAACTGTGCATCAAAAAAAAAATCAGCCAATTTAATTTGTTGCAGAGCAACTATTGGGCGTAACTTTATATAGCGTCTGTTTGTCTGTCTGACCCTTATATTGTGAAAACTCTGAAATAAATGTATTGCTCTGATATTTTGCTAATATATTGCTTGGTACTATAAATATTGAAAATTACCATGGTTATCAAACCAGCAAACCTCGAATTTGACCTACTTTTCAAAATAGTTCGTAGTACTAAATTGATTTTGATAACTGCATATTTTTCACACTTTAGGAGTACAATGCCATTAAACATGTGTACAGTTATTCATGAAATATTATGAAAAATAGCGCTACAGATCATCTGACCTTGACCGTTGACCTACTTTGCAAAATAATTTAATAAGTCATGATTTTACATTTTGAGAGGTAAGTTAATGCTTTATAGAAGTTTGTCTTGTCATAAAGTATTTTGAATAAAAGAACATTTTTGTGGTAAACAAGGGATTTCAAAAATGAATATGTTGTAAAATACTGAAGTATACTTTTTAATAATCATAAACAATAAAACTGATTGATTGTGGGCTTTTGCATTTAAATTCATGTTGAGGATGATACAAAGTTATGCAACACCCTTTTAGAAAACAGTTAAAAGTACATGACAATTTAACCGAACTATTTATCAGTAACCCTTTTTGGAAACCAAGTTTTCAGTATATTTTGATAATGTAGCACGAAGGCAAAATTATTGCTCAAAGTTGTTGCAGATGTTTCCATTCATTTGTCGAATTTTTCTTTCTTCTATTACATTTGTAGCAATAAATTCTTATCACTTGCATTGACTTTATGTCTTCCATTTGATTCAAAGAGCAATTCTACGCACGAACATTTTTTAAAGCAACGTAAGCTATCGATAAACAAACAAGTTGATGAAACAAGGATATCTCTCTCTTTAAGTCACAATTATGCAATTTCTATGGTCGATGATAAATAACCTTGTCAGCAAGTACAATTTGTCTTTAACTAGAAATATGACTGACGTTTTTATGCCAGTTATATGTAATTAATTTATTTCAATTTTTTCCTTTTGTCAGATCATGAGAAGACCGGTCGACAGCGGATGTATCCTTCTCAAGGTCACCTAATCACGCCTCCAATATTTAGAGGTCCGATATGTATTGTTTGAATAAAATTTAAAGCATGGAAATGGCTTGCTAACTCCATATTTCATGCTAGAAGACCTACAGAAGCGATTCAAAATTGAACGGGATAGATGTTTAAAAACTTGATCGCCTACTTGAGTTGGTGTTAACAGTGACTTTGCTGATGATTTGTTCCATTTCATTCAAAGCAATTTTTTCTCTGGAACTCTGGTGTACTAAGGTATGGTGAAATATTTCTGTTCCTGCCGTGTTACTGGAAACGTAAAATAAAATCATAAGGTGTTGAAAAAGTATGTTCAAACAGCAAAGATGTTTTTAATTTTAAGGTTAATTTATTGCTATTAGTATATGTTTACATTATTCAAAAATATACAATTTGAAGTAGACATTTTCACAGCCAGGTAAAAACAGTTTGTCAAAACCTCAGCTATATCTCTTAAAAAAGAGATTTTAAGTCATAATTGAAATAAGAACTAAGTGTTAGTTAGTATTTTTCTTTTGATATTTCAACAAGCTTAAACAATTTTTTCTGCTTGTCAAAATATTTTTATTTGAATTCAAATATTTTGAAATTTGAAATGCTTTTTAATGTAATTGCTAAACCAATACTAATCAACTCAGCAAGATTTGTAAATTGTTAGATATTATAATTGAGAGAGTTAGCTCTCTTTGTTGATATTACTCTGTTATCCCTTCTTCAAGCATGTAATATTTCATGTTCATTATACTGTACATATCTTCTCTTCACTGTTCTGTCAGTTATGAGAATAAAGTTCAAGTTCATGCTTCATGGAGCGAAAATAACCAACTTTTCTTTGTTAATCAAAAAACGGAATTCCTTTAAAAACATTTTGAAAAAGGATTTTTTGTAAAACGGATTGTTGCACTAGAATCATTGTTAACCTTAAAAAGAGGAAGATGGCCTTTCTGTAGTCAGTACCCGACAGGTGCTCGTTGAAATCCAGGTAAGGTGTCAAAGTATCAATGACTCCAGGTGGCATCTTGTCAATTTCATCGAATACAAATATTGCCCACTCACATTCTTTTACACTGTTTTCAACCAGCTCCTTTAATTTGTCCTAAATTAAAAAATGAGTTATAATTCACTGCTAAAATTCTGTTATTTTTTCATATATATAATTTTTATCAATTATTTTAAGCTGTCTGATTGGCTCAAAAAATAATTTTGTCTGTAGGCAATGCGGTGATGTCACAGGTCAAGTGTGAAATAAAAATTTTAAGACTCTAATTTGTTGAGAAATCATGGTAATTTCAGGTTAGATTTTGTCTTGACAATTTAATTCTCAATGATTTATGTATCATTTTGTTAAGCATTTTAAGACAAGAAAATTTTAACAATTCTGCATGATTAAGTGAAAAACTTATGGAAATTGAGCTAAAATTGACCTCACAAGTTTTTATAAAATTCGGTTTTTCAATGAAATATATAGTGTACAAATTTAATTATGACTCACTAATGGCTATATTCTGTAGACTTGATGTTTCTTAAATATGGAAATTGTCTTCTCTTTTATAACAAGAGTGTTCACTTCTCAATTAATACTAATACATGTAGCTCATAATTTTTTTTAAATGTTTGGGGGGGAGGGGGGGAGTCAACTTCTCACTACAATTAAGATGTTCTGTAGTTGCATAACTTATGTAATGTATTATGTTCATCAAAATCAACCGTGTTCTCAGGTTTTTTAAGTCTTCTCCAGAGGCTATTGTCAGACATTTTACAATAGAAGATTTCAATTAAGAAAACTTATATAACATAAAATTTTAGAATTTTGTTCTAGATTTACCTTGTAAAGAGGCACTTGATATACGTGTGGGAATTCTTTAGTTGCTGATATAAAATGGACATACTTGCTCCGCATTCCCTCTTGATATAGACCCTCGGCGATAATTCTGCTGACATGGTTCTTCCCTGTGCCAGTCCCTCCATGAAATGAGAGTACCAGCGCTCTTGTTGGATCTTTTTTCATGTGAGCGTGCAGGTGCTTCATAATGACATCAATAGCCAGATCCTGTCCAAAGACTCTGGTCTGAAGATCCTCACGGAGGGCTATAATTCATATCAACTTCATAAAAAAGACAGAAAATCAAAACATATTTGAAAGAGCAGGGAAATTTAAACATGTTTTTGGTTCGATTTCAAGGGTTTTTAAAAACAGACAAGTAGTTTATTGTATTAATGGCACGTAGTTGGTCGATAACCAATGAATTAATATTCTTTTCATATAAACTTAAAAGGGGCAAATCGAATTTCTTATATATTGGCCCAAAATCTTTCGATAAGTAACGGTTGATTCATCTAAGATGGATTAATCATTACCAATTTTCTCGAAGTTTTATCAATATTTTACCTGTAGCATTTAGGTGGGCCCAGTCTGCCGGACAGCATTCTTTAAAATAACACTTGACCGGTTTGTAGGCTGTGTATATTCCTGCAAATACCGCAGCTCCCACGCTTCCAATATCCAAAAATGAATTAATTCCAGGGATCCAAGTAAAAAGACCACAAAACACTATCCACTTTACAGAGTCCATGAAGGAATTCCGCGAATAACAAAACGAAAGTAAAATAGTTAAGGAATCGATGTGTCACGTGTTGCACATTTTTTTTTCTTCTCATCAATAAAAATCAAAGTACTCAGAAGTACAGAGAGCCGGGCTCATTTACAGAGTAGAATGGATTTCTTACATGAATCACGTTTATATTCTGATGAAAAAAATATTTTAAAACTATCAATATAAATGATAAGACACTGACAGTGAGTTTTTCAATCCTAATACCACGGTCCGATTTTGTCAGAATCAGAATTAATCTGGTACCGCAGCTGAATGTAAACAAACAGACCAGTCTGGTTCCCTCTCCTGCTTTACCTCGTATGTGTAGAGAACTACGGTAACACTAATTATCAAAAATCCTTACGCTAATGAACTATGTTCTTTGACTTATGAAGTTTTCAAAGTCATTACTACTAATGTTTATTTTATATAGATAAAACTT
>PRKT01000109.1:856137-882991 GCA_003671525.1 Saccostrea glomerata | reverse complement strand
AGGCCAGTCTGGTTCCCTCTCCTGCTTTACCTCGTATGTGTAGAGAACTACGGTAACACTGATTATCAAAAATCCTTACGCTAATGAACTATGTTCTTTGACTTATGAAGTTTTCAAAGTCATTACTACTAATGTTTATTTTATATAGATAAAACTTCGTTTTATTTTTGTTGCTTTATTTAGCGTTTGTATTATCTCAAAAGCGGTTGAGAGTAAGAACTATATTTTTGCACGTAACTTTGAAATGGCGACTATGGGGTCAACATCCTGCCTTGAACAGGATCACATAAGCCGGCAATTGCTCTTTGAGCAATAAGCCCGGCTAATTATATTATTTTTATCTAAAAATGCTGGAAGAAAGTTATATATTTTTGCAAAAAGTAAGATACATCTGTATGTTTTTTTTCTAGCTGTGCATTTGTATTGATTAGAGAAATCAGTTAAAGGTGTGTATAACTATTAATAGCCATAAAAATGATTAATAAACCCCTTCAGGTTCCCAAGACCTGGATCAGGTGATTAAGGTGCTGTTCGGAACATCTTCTTTTACAGGAAGGTTTATTGGGTTCCTATTAGATAACAGGATTCCAGGTCAGTCTGAGCTAATTTTTTGCACGTTATTTCAGATATACATCTATACGTGTATATTTCATAATTGCTGCTTTCATTACACCTCCCTCCACTAGTAATATTTTTAAAGATGGAATAAGATTATGCATGAACAAAAGCAAAAAGAAATTCAGAATTCTCTTGTCGGAAAATAATCTTTATCGCAATGTCAATTTTGCATATCGAAATGTATCCTGAAATGTTTAATATAAAGTAAAAAAAATGTTAAATTAAATAAATGAAACTTTAGGCGAAAAACAAAAGAGGCGTCAGGTGTGTAAGAATTAACCAGGTGAAAAAAGGTACCGTTTGTATTAACAATTTTAGGTACGGAGTGCGAGAGAGGGATAAAGCGATGGATAGCGGTTTCGGATTCTTCACCAGAGAGCGACCAGACACTGTATTCGTTTCCTTTTCTGACAAAATACCTGGATAAAGTGACTTGTTGTAGATACTGTCCTCTGTCCCCGACCTTCACATCCTCAAGGTCACAATGTGGCACATTATCTTTCCTTTAGCAGACTGTTTTTCAATACGTCCTGTGAGATGGTTAATTAATTATACAGTTTAGGCAATGAAGTCGTGTTATTTTGTCAATCCTACAGTTAAGTTATACAAGTCATGTTGCGATGTGTATCTCATAGAGTGTAGTTTAGCTTACTTTTGTTCCTAATTCCTATAATTGATTTGACTTAATCTTTTGAACTCGAACTAAAAGACACAGAGTCTAGTACATCTTATTTATATTTGAATATTTATTACAAAATATTTACATCCACGGAATATTTTCTCCTTTATTTCTTAAGAAACCCCATTGCGTTCATCACTGCATAAACTACAGTAGGCAGGTCGCCTGTACAGATTTCTTAATCAGTGGCTGTTCCATCAATGAAACGTATAAAGACGTTCGCATCATTAATACAATATTTAATCTTTTTAATCCTACTTTAATTGATTATTTAAACAGATATAAATATAAACAATAAAATGCTTTCTTTGTTTGTTGTTACTGGAATGAACGGTCGCAGCTATTGCAGAAAAAAATTACATAACCCGCTTACGCGGGTTATGTATTTTTTCTGCAACAGCTGCTTCCGTTCATTCCAGTTACAACAAACAAACAAAGCATTTTATTGTTTGATTAAAACCAACAAAATTTTCTATCGTACACTTCACTTATTTTCTGAGGAATATATTTATATTATCATCACCTGTAAATAGAGTTTAAACCACGTGATCTGCGTGAAAAAAATTAGTCTAATAAAAATGGTGTTCCGGCATAACTCGAAACACAGCCATTGTTACACAAGAGCAGGTTTTCCTTGCAATCTGTGAAATGACGCAAGCTAATATTAACAAACTTGATGATAACGTATACAAGGATATCAACATTCTCTTTAATTTTATGTTAACATATTTTGATACATTAGCAATATTACCAAACACAAAGTATATAATATTACCAAAAAATATGCATCTTTTATCGTAATGACGAATGATTAATGAATACTTCTCCATAATACCCGATCCTACCTCTTATGACTGTTTGCTTTGCTGACACATGTAGCATTATTGTATTTTCGATAGAGCGACCTTGTCAGCAAATATAACTTTCATTGTGTCTGATGCCTTCTTCACATATTTGTATTGTTAATAGGTATTGTCAAATCAGCATTGTTTGTTATCTTCAGCTTTTGCATTAGAAATATCAGTCCTGTTGTAGAATGTTTCTGTGAAGCTAATCTATACATGTACCACCTCATCATCTCATCATGCCTTATCGATGCAGTCTGATTTGTATTTAGCTATTTTTTTTTTTTTTAGAGTTTTGTTTTTTCAACAATTCCTGTTGCATCATTAGTAAATTTTAAAGGTGAGTTTATCCTTACTGTGGCCTGTGTCTCTGGTATCCTATCCTTTGTATTTTTATCAGTATTTTCTTTGCATGATCATATTGTTGCTGTTTAGTGTGTATTTCTTTCCTTACACTCTTTTTGTGGAGTGTTTCTCTATGAGTAAATATTTAAGATATAGCATCTACTTATTTTCTAAGTTAATTAATTTATACTGTCACTTTTGTGTATTTCTTAGATTTAAGCCCTATTGTAGTTCCTCAACTATTAATGATATCATATAATCATGAGTCTATTTCTCAGATAAAAATTATACTGGTGTTTATAAGCTAATGTTTATTTTTAAGAATTTAGAAACGATTAGCTTTCTCATCGTTGTGTTTGTTCCCCACGAGTTGTGATGAATCTTTTTATATTTCAGACATGGCGTTTTTCTTCAAAATGTTATTTTTAAAACATATACGATATGGCCAGAACTTTATATTTAAAAAAGGTATATATTTAATGATATACGCTCTTCAATATTGGTAAAGAGCGAATGTTTGGTTTAAACAATCGACTGTAGTTACATTATAAGGCGACCCTTATGCTTTTGTACCAAATTTAATAATTTTTCTCTGCCTGGTTTTGAAATCACCATTTGGCTCCCCCATATAGAAAAAATTACTGGAATTGTTTCACCTGCTAAAATAAGGACGAGATTTCCCAATTTTTTATTTTTCACTTTCCCTTCATGCTGTACTTTAAACTAAAAGTAAATATATCTCAAAAGTGTATCATCCATTTCCCAGCATTTACAGGTGTACTATTTCATGTTCATATCCCGAAAGGAACAACTTTAACGCCTATCTCTGGATCCAAGCTCGGATCATTGTTGGGATGTCACGGACAGGTTAGATCTGTTCCATAAGTTGTTTATATATAATATAAGACTAACTTATGATTTTTTTTTGCACTCAAAATACAATTGCAAGTTCCTTTTTCTTTTCCAACCGAGAGGTCATTCTCTGCTGTAGCAGACAATATGCTATTAGTTTCTTCTTCATCTGTGATGTGTTCCAAGACAATACCAAATCTAGTTGGCGAGGTATCATAGGACATGACAAGCTTCTTAGCTGAATCGAAATTAACCATTAATGATGATGATCTCATGAGTCACGATTTATTTTGCCTCTTGCAACCATTAGAACCCCAAGTCATGGAACATCTTTATAATTACCTGGTACATACGAGTTCATCTTATGATGCTGGCTCAGTTGAGAGATAGCCCTGCAGTTCTTTGATGTTTCTATGCTCAGGGAAGTTCTTGATAATATGTATCTTGTCTTCAGTTAACTGTCTCGATACTTAATCATACGACGTCTAAGGTACATAACGTTATCGGTCAGGAACTTACTTCTGTTCTTTATCACTAGCACTTGCTTAAGATTCTCACTACGGATTTCCCCTATTATGATTATGTCATCTAGGAGAATAATAGCATTGCAATTGGATATGCTTTGAAGCAGATTCTAAATTGTTTTCTGAAACATACTTGGAAAATCTCGGAGAACCTCGGAAAAAGACGTTTGTGTTTGAGAAGTCCTTTGTTAGTGTTGATAGTGATGAATTTCTTAGATTCTTCGGCTAACTCTTAATGCCCTTAGCCTGGTGCAGGCTAAGAAGGATACCTTATCCCAACCGAAATAAGTTCCTCAGTGTAAGTCTGCCGTTTTGCAAATGAAGGTTTTAAGTTCCCCTGAGAGTCGGATAAACACAGACTCTTTTATCCAATTCCACTAATTACAGTCTTACTTGCTCAACTATCAATCTCCATGGACTATTCAAGTTCCAGGACACACGTTATTTAGGGTAGTTACTTGTCCGGCTCCGTCATGTGGTAAAGGTATGCCAAGCATGATCCTCTTCATCACAAGATGTATCACAATATCTTATACATAATTTCCTAATTCTGATCTGACACGCAAGTACCGAAATAAATTCATGAGATTTCATTTGTTTTTTGTTATTCTTCATGTGTTTTTGGCGCTTTGTATGCTAATATTCCTTTTCCAAGGTTTATTTCTTGGTCTTTTATCCTTTTCATACACTCTGTGGCAAGTTGTCAGAATATTTGATAGTAATATAACTTTATGTTACTTTTGACTTTGTCCCCCGCGTGGTAATAGCTCCTACTGTAGATTCGCGGAATAAGGAGCACTTTTTTGCTATATATATATTGCCATTAAGTGATATCACCTACTTAGTACTATAGTATTCAGGAAGATGATAATACCTATTCAAATAGGCGATATCGTCAATTGATTGAGTCATATAACATCTTCCTACACAAAGGCCCCTCATAAGATTTACGATTTTAATTTTATGTTATAAAAAAAATTTAAGAAAATAACTGGAAACTAATGTTTCTTTTAATCGTAATCATCATACATTACATAATCAACCTTATTCGTTACACGTTTACAACCGTTCACTGAAAATAATTGCATGTCATCTGGGAAAAAAGTTAGTTCTTTAATGACTCTTTGTACTATTTCCTCAGGAACACAGCCTCTTTTATCATAATTTCTGGCCACCAGGTAATCTTTGATACACATCTTGACATGTTTTCTTTCCAGCGGAAGAAAGGGAACATAGGCAGTGACCAGGTGCTTAATGATGACGTCACTCATAAACATGCCACCTGTACAAACATAAGGTATAATACAGATAAATATAAGATTACTGTTAAGTAGTTAAACATATGTTACCATCAACAGGACGTCCTGAGCACGAGCTAACTGTTGTTCGTCCTGAGAAACGATTTTCAGTCAAAATGCTGTGATGCTTGCAGAGGACAGTGATACTTTAGGATAATTTTACCTCTGTCCCTTTGTCCCATCTTTTATCTTTAGAACTGTGAGGGGTGAGGTGTTTGATATATTCATTTTTATTGCTTGGCACTTTGAATTTTTTAAAATTATCATGGTTACCAACCTTGCTTCTCTTCCACTTGATATTTGACCTACTTTTTAATTTTTCATTAAATATTATAGGGAAAAGCAAAATTAATATTCAAAGTTTTTGAAAAGAAAAACTATTAGACCTACAAACACAGCTCAGAATTGCACAATGACATCTGATTACATATTCATAATATTGTCGCTTACTCGATTTGGTGGTAACAGTGGCCTTGGAGATGATTTGTTCCATTTCTTTTAAACCAATACTTTCTTTGGAACTCCAGTGCTGTAAAGTATGATTATTTATTTCTTTTCCAGCAGTGTTACTGAAAAAGAATAAATTAGAGATCATGTTAAAAAACAGACACTGATCAAAAGTGCAATTGAGCCTAAGACTCATTGTTTAAATTGTATTTAAGAAGATCTAGTTTTAATTCTTCCAGTTGCAACCCAACTTATACCCATCGCCCACTTTCTAAAGAAGAAATTCACAAAAACTCAAAGTCAGTTTTGAATATATCAGTTTCAAAAATCTATCTGCAGAAGATATTCATCACGCCTCTTTACTCGACACTTAAACATTAACAGTCAAAAATAAACTACATACATTAACGATAAAAGAGAAACTACGTACTGGTCCTGCTGACAAAGGAAACATCATTGTCTTTGTTTGTTAGGCTTAAGAGGATGTTCTATTATAAAGATTTCTAAAACGATGTAAGATATTGACAAAAAAGTTGATGAAGCAAGAATATCAGAAGTCTCGTTTAAAGTCGCCATTTTGAATTCCGTTTTTCATCGGATATCATTTATAAAGTTGGGAAAAACATAAAATATAAGAAATAATACTTGAAGTGAGCGACAAAAAAAAAAATCGGCGGCGTTATTCGAAGGTTTTTGCAACGCATGTATCTGTAGCTCTCTGCTTTATCTGTCCGAATTTTCTCAAGCAGACAGCTACAGTTTTGCAGCTATCCCAATGATAAATAAAAGTTCAGACTTTTTGACATTATAGACAAACTGCTTTATTTTAAAACGGAACTCCTAAATATATAAAAATTGCCATTGGTCGTTTGCAGAATAATTTTGTTCAAACATTCTGACTGTATGCACAGGTACCCTGCTTATTTTTAAAATATGCCTGAGTATCTGATTGACAGTATTCATGTATTTTTCCAACAATCTGTTGGAATTCCCTTAGGTATCATTTGCGCCTAATCTGCATTGGACCTAAAAAGAAAACACTTGCTGGGGCCTTCAAATCAAGATTTTGATACAGCGACGACGTATCATCAATTAACAATACCTACTTTCTTCATTCATATGTAGATTCGATTTATGCGAGTGAACTTAAAATTAAAAGACATCACAGTCCTTGAATAAATCGTAGAATCCACAGTACAAACATGTCTATTTCAGATTTGGATATATTACTAGAAAAGGACGTTATTGGTAGCCCAAGGACAAAACATCACGATAAAAATGTCGATTTTAACTTTTCTCTAACTTGTGTATCAATTTAGATGTACCCTAACTACCTGCATATGAGGTTTATGATTCCCAGACAATTCGGAACGCAAGAGCATACGCAATGTACAAATAAAATCTTAAAATGAGGCAAACTATTAACGAACAGGACGACAAACCAAGGTTATCAACAGTTTATTTTAAAGTCATCATTTCGCAAGTTCTTTAGACGATATAATGACGTTAACAGCGAATGCAATCTATTATTATGTCAAAGGCGAACTAGCGTTTTTCGCACTGATTATTTGACTATTGTTTATACGGATATTTCCGTTAACTGTATCATGAAACGAAGCACACAGCAGGTATCGGTATATATAGACACCAGGGATTTTATTTTCAAATTACATTGTAGAATATTTTTTAAAAGATAGCTAGTTGCAAAATACCTTAATAAAACTTACAAAATTTTAATGATTAAATAAAAGTTCATTTTCATAAATGTATATTCATTTGTGTATTTTCTTACTAGATCTGCAACGTCTTACGTTTTCAACAACCGCTGAATTGTTAATGCTAACCTTAAAAACAAGAATATGGCCTTCCTGTAGTCTTTACCCGACAGCTGCTCATGAAAATCCAGATATGGTGTCAAAGTACCAATTAATCCAGTTGGCATCTTGTCAATTTCATCGAATATAAATAAAGACCGCTCACATTTTTCTACACTACTTTCAATCAACTTCGTTAACACGTCCTAAAATTAGAAATGAGAAATACAACCATATTACATACGTCTATCAACTGCTGTTAGTGCGATCGACTTTGAACCATCAGCATTCGCCGAAGGTTTGCTTTTATAGAAAACTACGTCCTCTCAAGGAATTAAACAAATCTTCCTAACAGTTAAAGGTTGGCACAAGAAAGGTCACTGCGGAAGGACATTGATTGGTTCACAGGCTGTTATCAGTCCAGACATCGTGCTGCAGGGTTTGTTCAGGATAGACCACGATCCGGTTCACCAAGGGAAACAACTCTGGTAAGGACAGGCTCGTCAGCACTATTGCCTTGAGAAATCGTCTGGTAGCAGCAAATCAGATAAGGTCTCAACTTCAAAGGGATGCTGGCTTGCATGAAAGGGAGTGCTCAGATCATTAGGAATCAACAACACAGATTTCACTTACCTCGTGTCCTTCCGTTTAAGGGCCCTTCTCCAATGGCGTCGTCACCATCAACTCTGGGATAATCGACGATGAAAGCACGTAATGTACTCAGATGAGTCGAGGTTTACCGTGGACTTTCTTGTAAAACGCGGGAGGGTGTGGCGCCAACGTAACGAACGTTTCCGTGACGTTAATATCATTAGACATAATCGGTATGAGGGTGGATCTGTTGTGTTGGGGTGATGCATCACTGTTGCCGGCAGAACAGACTTGCGTGTTTTTGCTGGACGAGTTACAGGGCAGTATTTCCGAACGACATCTTGGTACCCATGTTGTGCCATCTGCACGTCGTTATGGCCGCCGTTTCATTTTTCATGATGACAATGCCAGATGTTATAAGACCAGTATCGTAAAAGACTCCAACAGCAAAATATCACATAAGCTTGGCCCGCAGTGAGTCCGGACCTTTCCTCATTGAGCATGTATGGTACATGCTTGGACAGCGGTAATGCCAACGTCAACAACCTAATGCCAATGTCCAGGACCTTGTTGCAGCATTGAAACAAGAATGGAATAACCTTCCCAAAAATGACCTGGAACACCTCGTTTGGAGTATGCCACGCCGAATCTGAGCTGGTCTTGCCAACCGAGGGAGTTTTAGCCGCTACAGAGTCTGTTTCACATTGGTGGTAAATTTGCTGTGTGATCCTGTGTTGGTGTCTACCCTTATTCAGGAGAATCTTCTCCTGACTGTACACAGGATTTCGAATAAATTGACAAATGTTTTCTTAATGTTTTTAAGTCATTTGTTCTCTTCCTGACCTCATGATCAGCATTTTATTGTCCTTGTAAATCCACTATTCCCTACTTTTTTAAATAGCATATTATATACAGCATAGTGCCATAAATGAGTCAACTTTTTTAATGGCGCACGAATAAAAGCGCCGCTTCAAAACTTCGAAGTTAGGTTGGTCGTAAGATAAACAATGTCGTATTGATTTTTATGAACAAAGGGAAGTAACGCTTACTGACATTAAATTTTCCGGATTTTCTTGAGCGAATTTGATTTTGTTATTACTCTACTTCCTTGTTTACGAAATGGGAAAACATGGCAATGAAATGTCAGACGACACTAAAAACGTGATCGTACAATTAATAGAAAGTGGACACAGGGCATCAGAAGTTTCAAAATGTTTAAAGATAAACCATTCTACAATTTCGAAATTTTTAAAGCGATGGAGGGAACGTGGAGACATGTATAGAAAATAAGCCACGGAAGGGAAGGCCTCGATATGTTACTGTCAGAGGAGAACGGACACTTTCTCGCCTTGTTAAAAATTCTCGTAGGACAACTTTGAAGGATATAACTGCAGAATTCAACAACAGTACACCAGTTAAAGTTTCTCGTCGCACAGTACAAAGGACCCTCCACTCCATGGGCTATACAAGGCGATCTTCTCGGAAGTCTATCGGAATTCGGAACGTAAACAAAAAGAAACGAATAGCTTGGTGCAGAGGGAAGATACATTGGAATGTCAATAGTCAGTGGAAGAAGGTGATGTTTACTGATGAAATGATGGTTATTATTAAACCCGACGGAAAGTTTAAAGTATGGAGAAAGTCATCTGAAAAATGGAGACCTGAATGTTTGGGCCATTTTGCGCAAATGTCGTCTGCTACTATTAAAATAATGGTGTGGGGATGTATCACCTACTATGGGGTAGGCAGTTTAGCATTCATAAATGGAAATATGAACTCTCAGAAATATATCCAAACACTTGATGACAATATTTGGCAAGTGGTTGTTAAACACTTTGGTAATAATACATGGTACTTCCAAGATGACAATGCACCATGCCATCGGTCCCATGAATCTGAAAATTGGAAGCATCAGAACAGAATCCCACAGATAAGTTGGCCTCCTCAATCCCCCGACCTGAGCCCAATTGAAAATGTTTGGCTACTTATGAAAAACAAAATCAAAAACAGACTTTACCTGATACACAATGTAAATGACTTGAAAACTCAGTTACTGAGGGCTTGGAATGAAATCCCTATATTTTACATTCAGAAACTTTATGCAAGCCTTCCAAGAAGATGCAGAGAAGTACTCATCCAGAAAGGCGACATTACAAAATATTAGACTGATTAGAGTTCATTTAAGAGTCTGGGAAGGAATTCAGGTAAGTTGATTTTGCATGATTCAAATGGCAGCCATTAAAAAAGTTGACTCATTTATGGCACTATGCTGTATAATCATATATTTTGCTAAGGATGGTAAGCATTTTATCCGCAATAAGAAAATTAACGACACATTATCAAATAGGACCTATTTAAAACTTTAAAAAAGATAAGAAAAAAATTTAAGACCTTAATAAATAAGCCTTGATTTTTAAGATTTTCCTATTAAAACATACCAAGCTCAACAAATCGCTCGTGTCTTGAAAAAAAGGCGCAGATTTCTACGATTATCTCCAAGAAAGATTACAGCTTAAAAATCTTGACATCACATAAAAAGTTAGATTTTCATTTCAAAATTACCTTGTAAAGAGGCACCATTTCTGCGTGTTTAAATTCTCTAGTTGCTAATACAAATTGAACACATTTGCTTCTCATTCCTTCTCGGTATAGACCCTCGGCGATAATTCTGCTGACATGAATTTTTCCTGTGCCGGCTCCTCCATGAAACGAGAGTGCTAGCGCTCTTACTGGATTTGTTGTCATATGAGCTTGCAGATGCCTCATAATTACATCAATAGCCAGATCCTGTCCAAAGACTCTGGTCTGAAGATCCTCACGGAAGGCTTTAATATATACATTTAAAAGTACAATGTATATACAGATGTATTTGATTTTTTAAAAAAAATATCAAGGTTTATAAAGACAGAAAACAAGGGTTGTCCAAAAAAGACAGTTAAACAATTTGAATTTCTCTCTTCTTTTTTTTATTCAATAACATACTTAAGGGAACATTTAATGAACATAAATTTTGTGATAACACTAGTAACACATTAAATGAAAAAATGATGTAAAAAAAAAACGAAGCATAAAGTGTACCTCTGCACACGAAGACAAACCTAATTTACGTATCTGATAACGTCACGTTTATTTTTACAGCATTATGCTGTGATTCACACGCGTCTCACAAGCATCTCTTAATTTTGCTTGTTTTTTTTTTTTGGTTGGTTAGTTGGTTTTTTGGTCTTCTTTTCCAATGAAATATATGGAAACTAGAGCAAAGCTCGTTGCAAAGCAACTAATAGGTCTTCCGGAAGTAAATTTGTTTTTAAAATAAAAAGAAAATGACGTCTGTAATAATTTAAACCTTAATAATCTATGTTGAAAAACGCAAAAGTAATCCACTTTTGCTACTGCTTGTTCGACCGGAAGTGACTTTGACGGACGGAAAATTAAGTTTTATTCTTCCAGTGATAATTATTTCCCCAAAACGTGTAAAGAACGGCAAAATTATGCATTTTCCTACTACTTCCGGTTTGGCCGGAAGTGACGTCACAGGACGTATTTTGATGAACTCATTAGATTTTACTAGACTTTTTGAACAACTTTGCTTTTTTGATGTATAACAAATTCTCAAGACTTTTTGAGATATCTGGAAAAAACTTTCGGCCCCTGTTGATCCCTAAATTAAGGGGTCAGCCCTTTTTTCGATAAATCATTTGAAAGATCTCATTTTTTAATTTAGAAGATAAAAAGTTAAATATGTGTAAATTTTCGCTCTTTTAGGCGTTCTAATTTTTGACCCCTGTATAGCGCCATTATGAATAGAAAATCGAAAAACAAAATACGACATGCACAACTTCAATCCTTCTTTTATCTAAAATCGGTAGATTTTCTGCTCCAGCTTTTGCCGTCTCTGAACCTTTGTCCTGAAATAAATGCCTATAAATTTTCGATTACTGTAAACCAACTTTTATTCGCGTGCGAGAAATTTTCGCGAAGTTCGCAAGAGCCTCGTCATTGCGAATATTTCTTGCCGCGAACCGGTTCTTAAAGTCTATGTTTCTATTAAAAAGAAACCTAAATAAGTTTAATCGCAAATCGTGAAATAAAGTTGTCGCAAATAAAAGTTGGTTTAGAGTAAAGGGAATTTACTCAAAAGCAGAAGTAGAGTTTATTAATGTCTATAACATCTGAAAATTTGAGCTAAATCCGTTCAGAAATGAGTGAGATATGAGGCCTCAAAGTTGGCGTCTAGGAAAAGGAAAAAAAAAAGAACTAGAGCAAAGCTCCTTGCAAAGCAACGAGTAGGTGTTCCCGTCCTGTTTGACCGGAAGTTACTTTTATTTTTTTTTTTAAAGAGAAATGACGTCTCTAATGATTTAAATCTTTCAAATCTATGTTGAAAATTACAAAAGTGAGCCATTTTTTGCTACTTTCTGTTTGACCGGAAGTGACGTCGATGGATGGAAAATTAAGTTTTATGCTTCCAGTGATAAATATTTCCCCAAAACATGTCAAAAACGGTAAAAATGTGCGGTTTCGGTTTACTTCCTATTTGGCCGGAAGTGACGTCACAGGACGTATTTTGATGACATCAGTAGATTTTACCAAAGATTTTCAATAATTTTGCTTCCTTGATGTATAACAAATTCTTAATACTTTTTGAGATATCTGGAAAAAACTTTTGGCCCCTCTGGATCCCTTAATTTAGGGGCCAGCCCTTTTTCCGACATATCATTTGAAACATTTTCTAATTCTGCACAAATTATGTTCTATATATTTTAACAGAATATTTTTAGTTTAGAAGATAAAAATTAAAATATGAGTAATTTTTTGTTCTTTTAAGCGTTCTTATTTTTGACCCCTATATAGCGCCATTTAGGTCCGTGTTTGCTCTGCTCTGATTTTGTATATTGTTTAATGGACTTTTAGATTGAATACTGTTCGTTATCTCCGTATCCTTCTTTGAATAGAGAAATCGAAAAACAAAAACCGATGTGCACAACTTCAATCCTTCTATTATCTAAAATCAGTAGAATTTCTGCTCAAGCTTTAGCCGTCTCTGAGCCTTTGTCTGGAAACGAAAGCCTATAAATTTTCGTTTAAAGGGAAATAACTCAAAACCGGAAGTGATTTTTTGAAATGTTAGACATCATTCTGATAGAATTTATTAACGTCTATAATCTCTAAAAATTTGAGCGAAATCCGTTGAGAAATGAGCGAGATATGAGGCCTCAATGTTGCGGTCTAGAAAGCAGATGAAAAAAAGAATAATAATCTTTACCAACAGAATCAGTAGAAGGTCTTCCGTTGGAAACCTTAATAAACAGTATTCAAGATCAAAGTCCATTAAACAACAGGGTCTGGGATAGAACAAACAAGGACCTCCAAAAAAATCAGAAGTGGGATCAGGTGCCATGGAGAAGTGAGCATCCCCTGCAAACGGCCACACCCGCCCGCCGTATGCTAATTGTCCTGATCGGGAAATATCGAATAAATTCGTCGTCAATTCAGTGTATAATTTACTATAAATAATGGACTAATGAGACATATGGAGATAACGAACAGTATTCTAGATCAAAAATCCGTAAAACAATACAAAATAGGAGCAGAGCAAACACGAATCTCCAAAAAAAAAAGATTGGATCAGGTGCCATGGAGAAGTGAGCATCCCCCACCGACCGTTCACACCCGCCGTGTGCTCCTTGTCATAAGCGGGAAATATCGGGAAAATCCATTGTCAATTCAGTGTATAAAAAAAGACCAACAATCAGTATGAAAAACGTCAGTCAACATTTGACTCAACGATAACAATAAGTATGAAAAACGTCAATCAGCATTGACTCAATGATAAATTGTATTTGCTGACAAGGTTATTGTATCGACCATAGAAATTACGAAATGATGATTTTAAACGAGACTGCTGAAAATCTTGTTTCATCAACTTGTTTGTCAAAATTTTACCTCGTTTTTTAAATTGTACATACGTAAAGCATGCTCTTGCGTTTCAAATCAACCGAGATTTATAAACTCTGTATGCAGTTGATGAAGGTATACTAGAATTGTTGCATAAGTAAGGAAAGCTGACGACTGTAAAGTTAAGGTCATCACATTTATCGTAGAGCTTGGTTGTTAGATTACCATTAACGTCTTTTTCAAGTAAAATATTCAAATATGAAACAGATGTGTCAGACTACTATATTGGCCTTTTTAAAAATCGTCATAAGATACTGAAAGATATTTAATTTAGAATCGACTGTTTTAAGTAACATTGAATAAAATTATCAATGCAAAATTTGGTTAGTATTGGTTGAATGTTTACAATGTTAAAAGCAATTGTCTTAGACGTTTTGAGAGAACCCCAGTAAAGCAAGTACCCCCAAATTTCTCGGCAAGTACAGATCCAAAGAGTTCGTTAGTCTAAGATGGATTTAAAATTTAAATGCAGTAAAATTATAAGGAGTTTTTCTCGAAGTTATCGATGAATTTTTTTTATCTTGATCTCCATCTGTTGGAATTTATTTTTACCTGAAGCAACAAAGGGGACCCGATCCGCTGTATAACATTCTTTAAAATAACACTTCATCGGTGTGTAAGCTGTGTATATTCCTGCAAACATTGCAGCTGCCACGCCTCCAGCAACGGATATCAATGAATTAATTTCAGGAATAAAAGTGAGGAGAAGACAAAGCACTAGCCGATTTACAGAGCCCATGAAGGAAACTGTGAGTTACAAATAGAAAATGAAAGAAAGGTAGCTTTTGATGCACATTTTTTCTAATGTAATACGGAGATAACGAACAGTACTTGAGTTCATAGTCCATTCAAACAATACATATCAGAGGCAGAGCAAATAAAGGCCTTTAAAAATCAGAGGCGGGATGGAGGAGGAATTATTTCTGGCGACTGCACCCACCGATACATACCTAAGTCCTAAGTTCATCGAAGTTGTTCTATACATGTCCATGTATAATGAAGTTAGTTTTCACACATGGCCGTATAGGAACCGGGAGGGGCACATTTTATACCATTATCATCGTGTTATCTGTATATATTGAAATTAATAAAAAAAATCATTAATACTACAGTCTACTCAATGACCAAAGTCTTTGGGCCTGTTTACAAAAGAATTTACGACTAAGATCAGAATTTGCTGATAGCTTTCTAATTTACAGTAAATCAATATATGATATTCGATCTTTTTTTTTAATGTAAAATGAAAAAAGTTTTTTTTTCAAGCTGGCAGTTTTAAACAGAATACTTAATTTTGCAAAATCTTACAATTGCATAAATCTTTTGTAAAACAGACCCATGGCCGTTAAAGAAAAAAAATAATATCTTATTATCAAATGTAAAACTTGGATTACCTCTTGTGGCTTCACCCTTCGCCCAGTAGTTATGATTTGAACAATCTTCAATCTACACTACCCAAGGATGCTTCCACATAAGTTTAAGATTTCTGGTCAAGTCGTTATTGAGAAAACTTTGAAAGATATTATATTTTTTGTATATTTCAATATAAAACTTGGATTCCCTAACTGCGGCCATGCCCTACCGCCTGGGGTCATGTCATAAACAATTTAGAATTTACAATATACATTACTCTTGATGCTTGAATTAAGTTTCAGTTATTCTGGCCCAATGGTTCTTGAGAGGAAGACTTCTAAAGTTTTCTCCCATTTATTTCGATGTAGAACTTGGATTCCCTATTGTTGTCCCGTTCTACCCAGGAGGCCATTATTTGAAGAATTTAGAATTTACACTATCCCGGAGTGCTTTCACATAAGTTTAAGCTTTTCTGACCTAGTGGTCCTTAAGAAAAAAAAATTGTCAAGATACATTCCAATGTAAAATTTAATTCTCCATTGTTTCCCCAACCTACTCTCGGGGGGTCATGGTTTGAACAATGTAGAATCTAAACTATTCTTTGATGCTTCCGCATACGTTTCTGATTTTCTGGCTCAGTGGTTTTTGATAAGATGTTTAAATGTCCCCATTCTTGTTTCTTCTTGTTCATCTCCGATTGTAAGGCAACTTTGCCCTTCATTGAAGACTTCAACTCCCCTAGGATACTTTGTACCAAGTTTGGTTAGAATTGACACATTGGCTCTAGAGTTGAAAATGTGAAAAGTTGACAGACGGACGGACGGACGACGGACAACGATGATCAGAAAAGCTAACTTGAGCTTTTAGCTCAGGTGAGCTAAAAATCGACAAGGTATCGGCAGGCATGTGTACAGATCATTATAATTATAAATATGAAAGAAGAGTAAACCACCTAAACAAAATACAAAAGTGCAGCCAAAAAAAATATTAATAGTTCATTTTTTGTATTCCAATACTAAGGCAAATTCTTATATAACAGCATAATTTTCGCATCTATTATAATATGCCTTTTTGGTACAACAGTTACAAGACAATTCTGGGTTGTCCTTATAAAGTACAGCAATGAGTTTATATCTTGGTTGGAGAAACCTTGCTGTTCATTGCACAGGACACTTTTGACCATCTCAATCTTATCCATCGAACATCACAAAATCAGCCTTGTCTGGAACACGTTTACAGCCAGTAATTAAATATCTTTTCCAGTCTTCTGGGTAAAAGTTGAGTTCTTGAATTACTTTTAGGACTGTTTCCTCTGGTACGCTGTCTTTTTTATAATAATTTCTGGCCACCAGGTAAGCTTTAATACACTCCTCGACATGTTTTCTTTCCAGCGGAAGAAAGGGAACATAGGCAGTGACCAGGTGCTTAATGATGACGTCACTCTGGTACATGCCACCTGTAAAGAGTTTGTTAAAATATCGATAATTGGCAGTACTGGTAATAGAAATTTCAATTAACTAGCAGTGGTCAGCATGTAAACTGACTGTCTATAGACAAGAATTTCGACAGATCTGCTTTGGACTAGCTATAGCAAACATTGACAAAAGTATGTCATAATCGCATTAAATTTAACTCTGGATTTATTTTTACTGAATATAGCACAGCGAACATTCCATGGTACAACACTAACTAAATGGTTTCTCCATATATAGTATGAGAATTTACTCTCAAATGTTACGTTCAATGGAAGACTTAAAAACAAATGTTTGGAAAACACTTTAATCAAATACCGTTCCTCACTAGCTGTCTCTGATCTCATAGTTTAATATTTCATTAATATTTTACACAATCCAAATGAATTAGAAAATGGTGTAGACTTACCTTACCTGTACAAAATTTCATAAATACTTCATAAAAATGCTTTCAATTAAGTATTAAGAAATTATGTTTCGAATGGAATAGACTTCAACGGTTTGTATAAAGAAATTGAGTATGTCATCTTGTTTGCGTATACCGTTGCAGTTATGAGATTAGATCTTCCAAAAGACCCAACGCCAAAATTTCCATTTTGAATCCTTAACTTAACTCCAAATTTGATTTAAATGCGTTTAACATCTATGACGTCAAACTAAATGCATACTTTAATATTTTAACCTCCTGTCCGTGTTATGATGTTTCTAATTTAACTGTCCTCATAATTTATAAGCAAAATAAAGGTGAAGTGTAAATATAAAAAAGATATATAGTGTGTAACAGTTAAAGTTATACAAAGCTTTTTCTTAAAGTTACTTTGTGAGTCATACTCGTGTGTTCCTTTCCAATTATCTGTATCATACATCGAAAGATTTCTGAAGATTATGAGTATAGGGGAAATTTAACAACTAAACTGCACTGAAAATTACTTATGCAGCAATATACATATCACCTTTATACGAAGTATATATATCTCAAGTGATTTGATACGCAAGAGCATGTTCTACATAAACAATTTCTCAAACAAGGTAAATTATTGACAAACAAGTTGATGAAAAAATCTTATGAACAGTCTCGTTTAAAGTCATCATTTCGTAAGTTCTTTGGTCGATATAATGACACTGTCAACAAATACAATTTATCATTGAGTCAAATGCTGACTGACGTTGTTCATACTAATTGTTAGTCCATTATTTATACACTCAATTGACGACGGATTTTCGTTATTTCCTAACCATGACAAAGAGCACAAGGGGGTTTGACCTGTCAGCAGGGGATGCTCACTCCTTTATGGCACCTAATCCCATCTCTGATGTTTTAGAGGTCCGTGTCTGCTCTGCTCTTATTTTATATTGTTTTATGGACTTTTAATTTTGAATACTGTTCGTTATCTTCATATGTTTCATTATAGTAACCTTACAACAAAACTTAATTATAAACGTAAAAACTTAAACTTTTCTATCGTCAATTTTTTTTTTACTAATTTAGCAATATAACATCAAACCTGCATATGGAATATATTTGCCCCAGTTGATTTGAAATGCAAGAACTTGCTTTGCATACTTACCAATTCTAAAACAAGCTATTGAAAAACATGCTGGATAAAAAGCATCATTTCGTTATATAGTCGAGATAATAATCATTCCATCAAATTCACTCTATTATTAGGTAAAATGAATTTTGGGGCAATTAAAACACACTGAATTTTCTAAGATGGATGTGACCAATCGACAGGGATGCTTAGTCCTTTATAGCACCTGATCCAACCTGTTCACTCATTTATTTGGTCGAATGAATTTTGGGACAATTAAAAATACACTGAATTGTCCAAAAAGCCCTATGAAATACCAGTATTTGGAAACCAAAAAAAATACAAACACTGGATTAAACGGCATACATGGCTAAGGTAAAGTTTTGAATATTTTCACTTACTTGAGTTGGTATAAACAGTGGTTTTGCTGATGATTTCTTCCATTTCATTCAATTTGATTCTTTCTCTGACATTCCTGTTTTTTAATGTATGATCATATATTTCTTTTCCTGCAGTGTTACTGAAAAGTATCGTATTTTAGATTGAACATCTCTGATCATGTTAACTCCTATAAGATTCTACTTTATTACCAATGGATTTTCAATTGAAATATAAATTATGATTACGATAATTTAAAATTGGTTAGGACGCTGAACCATTTTGGCATACCTTGTGGTGCGAATTAAGAGAAATTATTTATACACTGAATTGAAGACGGAATTATACGTTGTTTCCCGATCATGACACACGGCGGGAGTGACCGGTCAGCAGGGGATTCTCACTCCTCCATGGCACCTGATCCCATCTCTTATGTTTGAGAGGCCCGTGTTTCCTCTGCTCCTATTTTGAATTGTTTTATGGACTTTGATATTGAATACTATTCGTTATCCCCACATCTTCTTTTAATGTAAACAACTGTAAAATCACTAATTTTTGTGGGGGTTAATTTTTGTGGTTTTTAGGTATGAAGAGATCCTTGAATTTTTGTCCTCCTTAAAATATATTTTACTACTAAAATATATTACTACTCAATAATTCTTCATTCACGAAATTTTACCCCCATGAACCCATATCTTTTTTCCACTCAAACCACAAAAATTTAACCCCTCTGAATATGTAAAAATAATTTTCAAGGGAATAATAATCATTCACCTACCAGAAATGCATTCAATCTTTTACATTCTGGTCAAAATATAATGACTATATATAGTTTTCTAAACGTATTCAATATCATGGATTACCTAACTGTACACGATTACTCATAGAATTTTAATTATTTAGAAAAAAAATTAAGATATTAAAGCGATAAGATTAGATAAGAATGTTCTTTATTTCCTTGAAATTAATGGAGAGTTTGTATGATCAAATGAATAACTCGTTTAACAACACAATACCAAAAAAAAAAAAAAATTAATATATTTATGTACAATTTTCATCCAAAACATTACAGGTTTCAATAATCTATAACAAAAAGGTTTCGTTTTTATTAACTTTTGAGGCAACCATTATCATAATACGCTTCCATTTTGTAAAAGATATGTTTTAACTTGTGCCTTTAACACCACTATTTTCAATAAATAAAACCTGTAGATCTTCAAACAAAACATACTCGTTTACATCACGCACATCTATAATAATTCAGAATCTCAAATATTATAAATTTATTGACAACAATTCGATTTCATGAGCAATTATTCAAAATGCATTTTTAACCACTCTTGATTAAAAACAGCTTAGATTAAAAATAGCTGGTACATGTATTTCCTTTTTAAACGCAAACGAGAACTAAAAAAAATCTTTTATTACCTTTTTTAACACAAAAGATTGACTGATTGATTGTTTATTGTTTAACGCCGAGTCGGCAATTTTTCAACCATTATTCGAAGAACACACAAAAGAGACCTTTAAGAAATCAATCAAATAGCAACCCAAGTAATACCGCATAACCCGGGTTGGGGCAGTTTACAGATTTTAAAAGGTTTCCCTATATATTCTTATGTAAAACTTTGATCGACCATTTTGGCCCCACCCTAGCCCAGGGGTCATGATTTGAACAAACTTAAATCTACACTACCTGAGGATGATTCCACATGAGTTTTATCATTCCTGGTCTAGTGGTTCTTGAGAAGAATATTTTTAAAGATTTTTCCTATATTCCGCACTCCTATGTAAAACTTTGATCAACCATTTTGGCCCCACCCTATGGTTTGTTTTTTTTTGTTTTGTTTTTTTTGGCGACCAAGTCTTGCAACAATCTATTGGGTACTAATTGCGCCCCGTTATTAGCAGACCTAATTTGAATTCATATAAAGCAGAATTTGTGCAAAATCTTATGCGTGAATAGAAGAAAACACTTTCTATGGCCTTCAACTCGACATTTAGATATATCGACGACGTATGACGTGATGACTTTCACTTTTCTATCGTAAACTTCCCTTACTTATGCAGCAATATACCTTCATCACCTGCATACGGAGTATATGCATCTCAGTTGATTCGATACGCAAAAGCATGATCTACGTATGTATAATTTCTCAAACGAAGTAAATTATTGACAAATAAGCTGATGAAACAAGAATATTAGCATCAGGTTTGAAGTCATTTCCTAAGTTCTATGGTCGATACAATGACCTTGTCAGAAAATAGCAATTTATCATTGAGTCATACATGTATGCTGACTGGCGTTTTTCATATTTACTGTTAGGCCATTATTAATACACTGAATTGACGACGGATTTTTCCGTTATTTCCCAACCATGACAAGGAGCACACGGCGGGTGTGACCGGTCAGCAGGGGATGCTCACTTCTCCATGGCACCTGATCCCACATCTGATGTTTTAGGGGTCCATGTTTGCTCTGCTCCTGTTTTGTATTGTTTTATGGACTTTTGATCTTGAATACTGTTTATCATCCTCATATGTTTCATTTGCCTCATCAATGCTTACCTTAAAAACAAGAAGATGGCTTTTCTGTAGTCAGTACCCGACAGGTGCTCGTGGAAATCAAGGTAAGGTGCCAAAGTATCGATGACTCCAGGTGGCATTTTATCGATTTCATCAAAGATAAATAAAGACTGTTCACATTCTTTCACACTGTTTTCAACCAACTCTTTCAATTTCTCCTAAAAATGGAAAATGTTAGTGTACTTATTTCTTCTTATTATTTTATATTATCAAGGGATAATTCTTCTTAAAGGTGCATATACACAGATTTGAAGTTAATATTTCCTCAAATTTTCTGTATAATATCACGACTTATGTTTTGCAATAGCATTCACACGAATATATATTAATAATGTTATTTAATCTATAAGTTATTGAATCTTCAAATTTTTGGGCAGGTTTGATGGATATTATACAGAAAATATTAACTTCAAATCTGTGTCCATGCACTTTCAATCGATGTTAAAATACATGTATATAACTTGGAATAAAGTCTGCTGTGAAGAGATCCTTTGCTATTTACCAGTGGTTCTTGAGAAAATGTGGAAAGTGTACAGATGACGGACGACAGACGGACGCCAGATCAGAAAAGCTCACTTTAGCCGTAGCTTCAGGTGAGCTGAAACTGCAATATAGAAATCTTAATATGATGTAAGCTTTCTCTT
This sequence comes from Saccostrea glomerata, assembly GCA_003671525.1. NCBI lineage: Eukaryota > Metazoa > Mollusca > Bivalvia > Ostreida > Ostreidae > Saccostrea > Saccostrea glomerata. Next base: position 861,058 of record PRKT01000109.1, on the reverse strand, counting down.
TTTTGCAGTTACCTTGTAAAGTGGTACCATATCAGCATGAGGGAATTCTTTATTTGTTGATATAAAATGGACGTACTTGCTCCGCATTCCCTCTCGATATAGACCCTCGGCGATAATTCTGCTGACATGGTTTTTCCCTGTGCCAGTTCCTCCATGAAAAGAGAGTACTAGCGCTCTTGTTGGATCTGTTGTCATGTGAGCTTGCAGGTGCTTCATAACGACATCAATGACTAGATGCTGCCTAAAGACTCTTGCTTGAAGGTCCTCGCGGAGGGCTGCAATTATTCAGCATACAAATCAAGTTATTTAAAGTCTGTTCGACATGTAGTATAGCATCGATATAACTGTTTGCATTATGTCTCGAAACACAAAACATCTGTATTTAACTTGAAAAAGGACGTTAATGGAAATCTAACAACCAAGCTTTATGATTAACGAGATGACTTTAACTTTTCGATCGTCACCTTGCCTTTCTTATGCAGCAATATACTCTCATCACCTTATATGGGGTTTATATTTCTCAATTGATTCATACGCAAGACCATGCTCTACGTCAATCTCCCATGCAGAGTTGTCGTTCGTTCCTCTCTCAGACATGTATGAGCCGATGGTAGAGAGTGGCTCTACGTATGTACAATTTCTAGAGCGAGGCAAATTATTGACAGCGTGTGTTCTGGTGTTAACAAATTCAAATATAGATTTACCTGGTCTTTTTGAACAGTTGATTTAAAAACTTTCAAAGGAGCAGAGTTTAGTTTGATGCGAATATAATGAGGACTTTATAAATTTTTAACAAACGTTAAAAGTGAATCAAAACAGATATCGAATAAAGTATTGATTTTTTGCATATAACATTTTTTACGCAAGATGTTTTTGCGTTTTTGTTATTATCTATGCATATTACATAATAAGACTTCCTCAACCAGTCAAGTATACAAGAGAATAAGATATTTGCAATGAAACAAACACGCCTGATCACGCAAAATAAAGTTTTCTTATATAAAAAGTAATTCATATGTGTAATAACTTAAGGCGTATTTTAAGACCAATATCGTTGACAATGTTTTAATATCTACAAATAACTGACAAAATAGATTGATTACAGTAGAACGAGTGTGTTTTGTGAGACTTTTAATTATACCCCCGCTTGAAAACAAAAGAGTATACATGTATACTCACTATAAAGTGATCGGGGTGTATACGTCCGTCTGTCTGGTGCGCTTTAGGGTACCCATCTCTTATCCGCAACTCCTTCTATACCACTGAATGATTTTTTTTTTGAACGGACACATACTTCAAGTTTCCCATTTTCTGCATTCTTTGTGTAAGTATTTAATTATATGCATGTGCCAAGTAAAGTTATAGATGAGCATTTATTTAACACGTTTTCATATTGTAAGAAGAGCACTGAAAGAGGGGATCCCAGAAAGAAAGATACTTAGCATACGAAACCCTCGATAAATAGTCTAAGCTGTGTGAAAAACAATAAAAATTATTTGTAGGACGTGTTTTGAGGTATATTGAACAATTTTGTTTGTAAACAATTTTTTTTTGGATTTTCACCTGTAGCATTTAGATGGATCCAGTCCGCCGTACAACATTCTTTAAAATAACACTTGACGGGTGTGAAAGCCGTGTATATTCCTGCGAGTAATGCTGTTCCAACTCCTCCAGCAACTAGCATTGTATTGATTTCAAGAATCAAAGTAAAGAGAACACAAACTACTAGCCATTTCAAAAAGACCATGATGAAATTCCGCGAATTACAAAACGAAAATGGAAGGGTTGCTAAGGAAGTTCAGTCTAACATAATGCAGCTATGAGAGCACTCAACCGAAATATAAATGGCTAGCATTTCTGTAGGAAAAAAGAATACATTGCAAAAAAATGTATATTCTGCTTCTTTGAATAGAGTATTTCAATAAAAGGATTTGCGACAATGAGGAAGATATAGCCCCGGTATTTCTTTTAGAGTCCATAACGTCTTTAATTGTTTAATGAAAGTGGTCTACTACTGGATTTTTGCGAAGATACCGACTCTTACAGTTGACGGCTTACTTTTACACAAGGATAATTGTCGTTTTATAAATTGTACATGCGTAGATCATGCTCGAATTATTTGAGAGATATGAAAACTTTTTTTTTCGTTATTATTTGTTGTGAATAGGTGCGTCCGAACATAGTAGCCATGCATAAACTCTCGCTCGAATAAACATTTTAAACGAGCGAGCAAAGGGTTTATAAACCTTAAGAAGTGATCCATTTTCGAGACATGCAAAAGCTCATTCACTCATATAAAGAGTGTCGAGTTTACATTCAGATTTTAGAAATATATTTTCCAGTAACATGTATTCTTGTAAAATTTTACCTCGATACTTGGTAAACATTTTTCAAGTTACCAATCAAAATACGATCTATGAGAAATATTGCCAATTTCTGAAGAGAATGGTTGTGTTTTTTATCCTTAAAGCCAAGATATTTATTATGTGAAAAGTGATGATGTTAAATCTGGAACCATAGGATAGACAATAAGTTTTCAGGGTCTGAACATCTCTTAACATAAATCTTACAAATAATAAACTCTTCATTTTAAAATACGTAGAATGCAAGTTTTTATACATTCTTTATAAGCAAGCTTTGATGTGTATCGGCGGTTCGCTCTCTCTGCCGTATATTTTGACAGCTCTGCTCTGCCCGGTGGACGAGCAGAACGTGCGAGCACATCTTCTCAGCATCACCATGTTCATGTGCGGGGTAGCAACTGTGCTGCAATGTTTCCTAGGTGTAAGGTAAGAATGTTGACCTCAGCTATTAATGTGATGCTGCACTTCATAATCATTTAATTTATAAAACTAGTTTCAGTTGAATTCAACTAACATTATAAGTATTTTGTAGATTACCCATAATCCAAGGTGGTTCTCACACATTCGTAGCTCCAATTGTTGTCATGATGTCTCTAGAAAGGTTCCGGTGTCCAGACAATGGTACGTCGAGAATTAAGGGGGGGGATGTTATGGATGCTAACTGAAAAAACACAACATTTCATTCAGAAAATTTCCTTTTGATATCGGTTCTTAATTTCTTGCGAAGCTAATTCTAGAGTACTTATTATAAATCTATTTAATACTGCATTAATACAACTTTTGCATATTTATTATGCGCCCTAATCGAAAGATCCGAGGCGTATATTATTTTTGTACTGTCTGTCAGTTTATCTGTTTGTCTGCAAACTTTAACCTTCGCTATAACTTTTAAACCATGAATGGTTTAGACTTTATATTTAGTATGCATACTTCACTAAGTAAGCTTATTATTTATATAGAGGAAAATAAAACAAACATGATTTTATACACGTTTATTTTGATATTGGCGTTTGTTGGTCGTGGCATATTCAAAAGCAGCAGGGGGTCGCGAAGCGTAAAAGGGCGACCCCAAATAACAACAAGCAGCAGCAGCAGCATCAGCAAGCAACATGAAAGCATAATATCACATGTACATATAATAAGCATAATAAGCATAATAATGGCCGTTCCGGGTATACCGCGAACGGTAATTAACCTTACAATTTAATTTTATGTACATGTATTTTAAATAAACTTTACAAGTTTACATGTATGTTGTAGTTATCGTTCCGGGTTATCAAACCGCGAACGTTACAAAGGATATTTTAGCAAGCAAAGCACTGTGCATGAAATTTGTTGAAAGCAGTACACATTTTGCACAGCAACTGAGTTTGTTTCAAGTAAGCAAAGCAGACCAATTCATGAATTTGTTGAAAGCAGCACACATTTTCACAGTAAATGAGATTGTTTTAAGCAGCAGCAGCACAATGAATTATAGCATCAGTTGAATGGCTCGGCGCAAACGCCACATGGCCGAAACCTTTGGAATCCATAGGTTTCGGTCACCCCATAAAATGGGGGAGCCGCATTCAACTGACCCACGACCAACCACCCTAATTTTAACCTATTTACATGGGAAACAGTAATAATCCCCTTGAAAATAACTCGAGACTCCCCATCCCTCCTAAATTTAATACCTCTGTATAATGAGCAGACAGAAAATTTTGATTCAATTGATGTTTTTTAAATGTGTAAATTTATGAGAACTTAAGCAAAATTTCATATATTAGCTTACACTGGATTATTTTATAGCAAAATAATATATATTAAAGATGAAGAATTATATGTGCCAATATGTTAAGAAAAATTTATGTGGAGACAAAATATTGTCCCCATCACAAAAATGGCAGATCCTGATCATGCAACCCCTCTCATTTCAACAGGAGCATGTATGAATTTACTCTGGCTGGTTTCAAGCAACACTGTACTAGATAAAACCTACTTTACTTACCGTGCAAGATTTCTTTGGGAATATATCATGTTAATTGTATTATTATAGGTTAGCTTTTAAGAAAATTACCTCTACAGGCTTATAGTGCTCACATGTAATATGTAACTCCCAACAATGACTCTAAATGGGATCTTGAAATTATACTTGATAATAATACTTGATATGCCATCTTTTTGATGTTTATAATAAAACAGAAAATGATCCTTCTCATCATATTTTAATTCTATTTTTAGGAGTTCTTAACTCTATTCTATCATATATTGCTTTTTCAGCCAAACTAATCTGTATACTGAGCAGCCTGTACATCATAAACTGGATATTTGTAGCTACTTAATTATGTGCGCCAGGAATATAGTACTTTTTAAAGTTGACTTAATGTCAATTACATATAATATATCTATTAAGATAATAGAGTAACTTCTCTACCTAGAAATATGACAGAAACAGGACAAATATTACTAATAAATGGCTCATACACAGAGCAAAACCCCTTTCCCCTATCAAACTGGCTTGCAAGAATACATGATTACATGACATGTATTTTACTTATCCCTGTAGTTAGAAAAAT
>PRKT01000109.1:833567-856000 GCA_003671525.1 Saccostrea glomerata | reverse complement strand
AAAAAATATTAAATTAAAAAATGATATAAAAAATAACGTTTTATAGGAAATTTAACGGAGTGATTTGTGTAAGACAATGGTACCGTTCTGAGGACCATTATTTCAGGTTCCAGGTGTCCAAGGCGGCGACCAGTGACGGGTAATTACCCTAAAAGACCGGAATTACACAGAAGTAACGACAGAACGAATAAAACGGATGTCACCTCCGAATCTACTTCATGCAGCGCGACCAATTACCGCTGACAGTCAGCTGATAAGTTATGCCCAAATATAGCGGTCCCCATCTGCGCCAAGAAATACATCGGGATCGGATCACGAAAGAGGAAAAGGGATGCAGGATGATCAGGGTACTAAAAACGTTTTACGATGTTATTAATTTGAATGTTTGTAGATTTATCTTGGAATAAACTATGATTTATGAAATAAACTGACAAGATGTTTTTTAATGAGATGGTCGAAAGATAAATATAAAAAGTAGTTGAGTCACATTCTTACTCGCATTGAAGGAACAAATTAACTATTGTTGCAATCGCTCTCCTGCAATTTTTTGTCCAAATAGCATATTAACTAATAATTGTTTCTTGCATGATTGTTTATTTTTTAAATAACTAGGTTCCAAATGAGCCAAGTGATCTAGCCCCCTCCCAGCTCTTTCTCTATATAATCCAAAACTGAGCCTTGATTTAGAAAAGAACTCACGTCTAAGTCTTAGATATAAAAAGTGAAGAAGACAGCGAACAGTGACCAATCTCACTAAACAAGTAAAGAATACGAATCGTAAACAGGGCAAAATGCGCATATCTAGAAACACCAGAGGAGGATCAGATGCCTAAAAGAAAATAAGCGTACTTGTCTTGAGTATCTAGTTCTGTACTGATTGGGTAAATGAACTTTTTTGGGCTCAAAATGGTTTGAAACATATGGAGATAAGTATTCAATCTCAAAAGTCCATATAACAATACCAAATAGGAGCAGAGCAAACACGCACCTCCATAACATCAGAGGTGGGATCAGGTGCCATGAAGGAGTGATGATCCCTGTCGATCGGTCACACCTGCCATGTGCTCCTTGTAATGATCGGGAAATAATGGAAAAATCTGTCGTCAATTCAGTGTGTAAATAATGGACTAACAATAAGTATGGAAAACGTCAGTCAGTATTTGCCTCAGTGTTGAATTGTATTCGCTGACAAGGTCATTGTTTCGACCACAGGGGCATCTTATCCACTCTGTTCTCTATTTCACATACAGAGTGGATAAGATGCCCCTGTGTTTCGACCGTAGAACTTACGAAATGATGACTTTAAACGAGACTGATGATATTCTTGTTTCATCAACTTGTTTGTAAATGATTTACCTCGTTTTAGAAATTTTTCATATGTAGAGCATGCATGCACTTGCGTATCGAATCAACTAAGAGATATGATAAGTCCGTATGCAGGCGATGAAGGTTTACTGCTGCATAAGTAAGGGAGGTTGACGATTGAAAAATCAAAGTCATAACATTTATCATAGAGTTTGGTTGTTAGATTACCATTAACACCTTTTTAAATTAAAATATCCGAATATGAAACAGACGTGTCAGAATCTGTGGTATCTTTTATCTCAAGCTCACTTGGATATATAGTATCGATATAAATATGGAAATAACTATTGTTAATTGACAATACGTCGTAGATATGTCGAGTCTTAATACGTCTAAATGTCGAGTTGAAAGCCACAGAAAGTGTTTTCTTCTTTTCATGTATAATTATAAGATTTTGGTCAAATTGTGCTTCATATGAATGCAAAAAAAGGGGATGCAATTGGTACCCATTGAAATTGCAATAGATTGTTGGAAGACCTGGTCTCCAAAAACAACATAGATATTGTCAATCAGAAAATCAAACATCTTTTCGATGTCAACTTCAAAGTACTATAGTGTGTGCAATCAGAATGTTTTTATCAAAATTATTTTGCAAATGACCAATGACAAGGTAAGTTAATTTACGAGTTCCATTTTTATTGAAAAAGCAGCTGTCAATGATACCGAAAGGCCTGGACTTTAAGTTATCGTGGGGAATGGTTTTTAAGCTGTTGATTTTGGTTAAATCTTGTGATTTCAAATTTTCAAAAAGTCCCTTTGATTTACGCCACTTCTCTTATATATTGTTGCACAATACTCTTGAAGTATATAAAAGCAATGCCTAGACAATTGATTGGAAACTTGGTAAACGAACTCACCAATAAAGCAGACACTCATACACGTTTGTCATATCAAACATTGCATTTTCCTTTTGCCTTGTATTGTTTTTCAATTCCTTACTAGTATAAAAATAATTTTCCACTTTTATAATTTTACAGCATAAGAAAATAATCGATTGAATTTTAATAACCATATGTTTACTGCGGCATTCCTAGACTAGATGAAACGTCCTTTCAGACAAAGACACATAAGACTCCAATTTAACAAAGCCTCTTTCTTTACTACAGTATTAACAGCAGTGAATGAAATACTTCAGGAATACTGCACAAAATACTCAAAATGTTAAGTAAATCAGATAAGATCCTTAAAAACTACAAGGAAATCACAAATTTTTACCAAAACCAACATCAAAATTTGCGACTTTTCAACTCTTTTTATTTCCCACAAAAAATAAAATTCAAAGCTGTTACAGCTCATGGAAAGAACCACTTTTCTCAGAAAAATGTTGCGTAAAAATTTACATTTCTTGTCATTGGTCACTTGCAAAATTATCTTCTTAAAACATTCTGATTACTCACATAAGTACTTCGAAGTCTGTATTTAAACGATACTATAGTTTGTGATTCACAATATCGATGTAGTTTTAAGGCACAAGTTTTCTAAAAATCTGTGAAATTTCCCAATAGTACCGATTGCGCTCCATTATTAGTGGACCATATTTTGTATTCATTTGAAGTAGAACTTATCTTAATACAGTATATTGCTATGAGCTCAGTTGAACATTTATATTGGTCAATGACATTTATCAATTAACATTTCTCATTCCTACGTTCATTGATGATACCTTTTAACTAAAAAAGGAACCACAGAAACTGACACATTTGTTTTATACTTTATAGTATTTGGATATTTTACTTTTAAAAACATGAATTGTAAAAAGAAGAAAAAAAATCGATGATAAACGTGATGACAACTTAATCTCGTTAACATCTGCGTATGTCTTTCAGTTTAGTGATAGATCATTAAATTTTGTGATGGTCCAATTTCCGTGGAATTCGAAGGTGCCTCTTATCCAAGAATCGGATGAATAAAATACGGTTAAAAAGTCATATTTCCCCTTTAGGTATAAGAGAATACACGAAATCAGTTTCGTCCCCGCGAACCTTCAAAATTTACACAATCCACGAAAATTGGCCCCCACAAATTTTCATGATTCCTCAGTATTTGATACACAAGACCGTCGACGACTGAAACAAAGATTTCAACTGTCTCGTTTAAAGTCATCATTTTCGCAAGTTCTATGGTCGATACAATGACCTTGTCACAAACACATTCATTTATTCGAATGCTGACTTTTTCATGCAAATTGCTATAGCAATTTATTAACTACAATTTTTTTTTTTCGATTGCCTGATCCTAATGAGAGCACAGGGCGGCTGGACAGGTCTGAAGGGAATGCTGAATCCTCCATGGCACCCGATCCCACCTCTGATGGGTTTTTTGGGGTCTGTGTTTTTTCTGTTCCCAATCTGTATTGTTTCCGTGGACTTTTGGGTTTGATTACTGTTCTATATGTCATACAACAGAAAAGGGAAATTATACAAATAAACATCAAACAATACATATGAAAAAATCGAATTTTGCAGCACGTTTGACATGCCTTATATATAATTTTCATTAATTGCAATTATATTCGGTTGTAATTACTTCATTTAATAATTATATATCAATACATATACATAGAGTAACACGTTCTAACTTAATTATCTTTATATCATACTTATGTACATGTATGTAATTCAGAGAAATGAAATTGATTTACGATAATTGTGATTCTCTGTCACCATTTATTTTTAAAAATCAAAAGTTATCCTGATTCCGTCATAGGCGTTTAATTGGTTTCAGAATGGATGTATTTTCTCTATACAAACAGACAGGACAAAAACAATATACGCCTCGGATCTTTCGATCCAGGCGCATAAAAATAACATTGAAATCTAGAAAGTTTTTAAAATCAAACTTAGTTGTACATATTGCATCTTTAGTTAAACCATACAATTTACGGGTACTTATAACCTCTGGTTTGAATATTGGACAGCTGAAGGACTTGCTGAACAATCAGGCAATGGCACGGTCATTGACTGGACCGTCAGGATGCGTGAGGTAGCACATAGACGTCTATTTATCTCATGCATTTTTTGCTCGGTCGACAACAATATATTTCATTACCATTAACTCTTATCGCCATTAATTTTATATAAAATGAAAAATAATTTTACAAAGTTCAATCAAGATATACATGAAGTCCAAGTTTCTTTCATTTTCATTTCAGAAACGAATATTTATAACCTATTAGTTATTATACTGAATGGAAATCTTTCAAATCTAAATTTACTGAAACAATAATTAAATCCTGCCTTGATTAACTGACAAAGCGTCATTCGAATGTTTGTCCAGATACAGGGGAACCTGATCCTAGCCTCCCTTACTCAGGTGTTTGTCGGGAGCTTTGGTATTATTGGGATCATTCTACGGTTCGTCGGACCGCTAACTATCGCTCCTACAGTGTCGCTGATTGGTCTCTCTCTGTCACATGTCGTGGCCATGTTTTGTGAAACACACTGGGGAATTTCCATGTTGTAAGAACATAATTTTTTAATCATCCAATGCAGTTTTAGATCCAATACGTTTACAGGAATAGATTGAAACAGAAAGTTTTTTTTAATTTCAGGACTCTTTTTTTTCTTCTATTATTTTCTGTATTTATCAACAAAGTGGAAATACCGATTCCTTCGTTTTCACTCAAACGGAAGTGTCACATGAAAAAGCTTCCGGTATTCCAGTTGTTTCCTGTTGTCTTTTCTGTCGCCATAGTATGGATATTCAGTCACGTGCTAACTGTAACAGACGTCTTTCCTAGCAACAGCACAGTTATAGAATACAAAGCCAGGACGGACTCAAAGATGGAGATAATGACGAAAGCACCCTGGTTTACAATTCCTACGCCATGTATGCATGATATAATTTAATTAATTAATACGTTTTAATCGAAATATAAAATTGTAATCATTTAATAAAAACATTTTATTTTATAAATTATTTGACTCTTAAAGAATGTTTTTAAAAATTCTCAATCTGGTCAATACATAGGGCTCACGGTGGGCATGACCGGTGGGGATGTTTCCTCCTCCTAGGTGCCTGGTCCCACATATGGGGTTTATATATTTCAGATCGATCACTTTTCGTAATCTTTACACTTTTCCTTATCCCAATGCCTTTCGTTATAAATCATAAGAAATACGGTAACTAAAGAGGTATTCATTTTATCTATTGATTGCACTTTAACACTAAAATCACTTAAAATATCCAGAAACCAGTCTCATACGCGCCTTTATTGAAGTAAAGTGACGGATTTGTTTCAGCACGTAAACTAGGATAGTATCTTATATAATTTTTGTAAACAAACCTTTGATTACAGTCCAGTTCGGGATTCCAACAATAAGCATGGCAGGTTACATGGGAATGCTGGCAGCAACAATTTCTTCAATAATCGAGTCAGTTGGAGACTATTTTGCGGCTGCTAGGTTATCTGGGGCCCCACTTCCGCCTGCGCATGCTATTAACCGGGGAATTGCATTCGAGGGTGTCTCTAGCATTATTTCTGGATTAGTTGGAGCCGGCCACGCCACTACGTCATATAGCGGGAACATTGGAATCATTGGAATAACAAAGGTTCATCAACAAATTAACTTATTCCTTATATGAAGATAAGCCCAAAAGAATACTCTTCAACTGTAATTTCCTACTCATTTTTTAATTTGCTATCTTACTACAAGACTTTTGATTCTTTTCTCTATGGACAGGTGGCCAGTAGGACTGTGTTCATTACCGCTGGAGTCATCCTGATGGTGTGTGGGGTCATAGGGAAGTTAGGGGCGGCCCTGGCTATCATCCCTGAACCCATCATCGGAGGGACCCTTCTACTGGGTCTGGGGATGGTGGCGTCCATCGGCATTTCAGGTTTTTAAAAATAAGTTGAAATAATTTATTTTAAATTAAGAGAAAGGAGAATTGTGTTTTATTTCATGAAGATTATATATAATAATTATAAAAAAAAATCTATTTAATTACCGTTACTCTTTTCCGTTACGGAATCAAGATAAATAAATTCAGCATTTCAAACACCTTTTGCTTTATCGTATTTCCTTTACAGTGCTGCAGTTTTGTGACATGTCATCTACTAGAAACATCACCATTCTCGGGGTGTCTTTCTTGATGGGTCTGATGATCCCTGAATGGTTGTCTGAAAACTCGGATAGAGTCAAAACAGGTCTCTTCTTAAATCGTTTTACGAAGAGCTCTGTATGTCAGATAATGAGCAGATTGTAAAACATTTATCATTTTGTTTTAGGTTCAGATGAATTGGACCAAGTGATTCGAGTTCTGTTCGGGACAGCGTCCTTCGCTGGAGGTTTTATAGGCTTTCTGCTGGATAATATTGTCCCCGGTATAGTCATTTTTTATCACCTCTGTAGAAAAAATTATAGTTACACAAACCAGAAGTTTCTAACGAGAGTGAAGCTCTAAAGGTTTGTACTTATTGCAAAGGGAGGTAAAGTATCATTGCACAAGAAACTTTTCAAGAGCGATATACTAGTAAAATAATGGCCTTTGTTTTAGTTTCTTTTTATGGCAAGATTTATTGCAATCAGATTTAAATCTGTTGGAGATGTAGCCCTTTGAAGAATTTCATCAATTCTTCTAATTTTGGTAACCACGGCAACACTTGGACATTGAATATGCTTATGTACATTGGTGAGGTTTACTTGTTTGCAAGGTGATCATGAAGTCAGGTCAAAACTCTAGAATGAAAAGCATTTTGTTTGTTTGTTGTTTAACGGCCCTCTCGATAACTTTTCTCATAATTCTCCATTTTTCGATGGAAGGCTGCAAACTTTGACCTATACTCGGCACTTGGAGTCATTACGCAGTGAGGGATCTTTTCGTGCCAGCACCTACTGAGACACGGTACCTCGGTTTATATCGTCATAAGAAGGATCGGTGTCAATGTTCCATGGCTGGATTCGAACCTGCGACGTAAGGATTTACTTCTTTAGAGCAGACGCTCTTACCACTGTACCGTTCACGGTAGCTCAGTCGGTAGAGCGCTCGCTCCGTGATCGGGAGGTCCTGAGTTCGCATCTCGGCCGCGACTGACCTAGTCGATAAAATGGGTAGCAACTGTTCCTTCGCCATGCGCTCGGCACTTTGAAGTGAGAGTTGCGGGTCCTTCGGATGAGACCTTAAAAACCGAGGCCCCGTGTCAGCGGCAGGCTTTGGCACGATAAAGATCCCTAACTGCTCAATGGCCCTGAGTGCCGAGTGAAGGTCAAAATTTGAAGCGACGTCTCCATATGAGTGAAAAATTCTCGAGAGGGACGTTAGACAATAAACAATCAATCAATCAAGCTTACCACTGTACCAAGCGTGAATTGAGTGGCATTTTGAAAAAAAAAGTCTTTCACAGAAATTTCTTTTTTGGGGTAACCATGACTAAAGAGTACAGAAAACACACACACACACAATAAAACATCGATAAAACTCTAAAAGTGTGCCACCAAAGTAGGAAGAGTAACACTGTAGAAGTATTTTACGAATTAAAGAAGATGATTAAAAAAAAAACATGCATTTTTGTGTAGTCTACATGTGTGCCAAGTTGAAATTAGATCAAAACAGTAGAAGATGTGGTGTTATTCAAATATTTCACAAATATTTGAATTTTAAGAAAGTAGGGCAACGCCGTCACATTGGATTGCACATTTTCAGTCCATAATGCGTCATCCGCGTGACGCAGTTGTTAGAACGTCTTGTTTAGAGTCGCAGAGAAAGGATCCCGTTTTACAAAAGAACTTACGAACTTAAGACTACTAAGACCAAGAACTTTGTTTGATAGTAAACTTTTTCACAATTAATGACCGAGATTAAAACTGTTACCACGAAAATATCTTTCTTCATTCCTCTTAAGCAGAATAAATTTTGGTTTTAGTTGTAAGTTCTTCTGCAAAACGGACCCTTGATCCCTACGTCGTGGGTGCGAATCTACTGCATGACGCGGAGACCTATTGTTCGATTGTCCTAAGTGCCGAGTACAGTGATAAAGTTGTAGCCCTGCACTGGCAAGTGGCGGCGTCTAAAAAGAATCTTATTGCGACTTGTCATGACATTTTTTATTTTAGGATCCAAACATGAAAGGGGCATCGACAGATGGGTGAGACTTTCTGACAATGGTGAATCGGAACCGGAAAAAGATGGAGTGTACGATTTACCTTTTGTTACTAAATATATCAGACGTGTCAGGTTGTGTCAGCTTTGCCCAGTATCGCCAACTTTCGTAAAATTTAGGAAATCATATCTTAAGATTCCAGTTCTTCAAGAGGACAAAGACTCGAAATCAGACAGAGAGAATTGTAAAAGAAGTCTCGCTGAATTGAATTCAGATGTTTAAATAATCAAACTAGTGAGAATATGTTTTGACTTTTTATTTTAAATAAATGTGCATAATGGGAGTATAACATCTTTCAATAGTAAAAAGTAGCATACCACAAAGCGTTAAGGAGATTTTGACAAATATACTATTAAGCATCTAGTATAACTCCATTGAACACCAATAATTAATGTGTGTTTTGTGAAGTGCAAAACATCACCCATTACAAGTTGTTCTGAATAGCAGGTATGATTTTTGTATATTCTTTAGTTTTTAAATACACCTAAAAATATTTTGGACAAATAAGTGTTAATTTTTTTTAGAAAGAGAGAGAGAGTGTGTGAGTGGAGGGAAAATGTCGTATGTGGTTCAAATGTGTACATGTATAGATCTTTATTTGAAATAAAAGACTACCAAATGTATAGAAATATAATAATACTAGTATGATAATCTATTAATACCGGTACCTCTTTGAACAGAAAGAATTAATGAGCTGATTCTCTGAAACAATACCGTCGAAATTTAGCTGAAATATTGCCGACTTCGAGTAAAACTACAATATTCAATATGAAACCTACCATATGCTACATGATAGCCTAGAGACCTTGGCATATAATACCAGTTTGCCAAAGAATTTGTTTATGAAGATGCATATGATTCAGTTGAATAGGTACCTTATATTCGAATATTAGTCATTTTCCTCAAGGACAGCAGTGCATGATGGAGAGTAACATAATGTGATTGATTAATTGTATATTGTTTAACGTCCCTCTCGAGAAGTTTTCAATCATATGGAGAAGCCACCACTTGCCGGTAGAAAGCTCCAAATTTTGTCCTATACACGGCACTCAGGGCCGTGAGCAGGGAGGGATCTTTTCCATGCAAGCATCTACTGCGACACTGGACCTCGGTTTATACGGTTTCATCCGAAGGACCGGTATTCACGTCCCACAGTGGGATTCGAACCCGCGACGTTAGGATTGACTCCTTTCTTCGCGACTCTAGAGCAGACGCTCTAACCACTGCGCCACGCGGGCGACAGTAACTTATAAGAGAACAAAGTAACTTAATAAGAGAACACGACGGAGTCGGTCCATACTTGACGGGTTCGAATCCACTGCGGGAATTGGGGACCCGGTCTTTGGATCAGACCGTATGAACAGAAGTCCCAGTGGCTGTAGGTGTTGGCACGGAAAAGGATCCCTAACTCAATAGTCACGAGTGTCGAGTATATGTATGAATTTGCAGCCCTCCACCTACAGGTTGTAGTGTCTCGGTATTCGATACGCAAGAACATGCTCTACATATGAACAATTTTCAGAACGATGTGAAGTTTCGGAGGTCCGTGTTTGCTCTGCTCCTTATTTGTAATGTTTATTGGACTTAGAATACTACTGTTCTTTATCTTAACATATTTCATATAAAATATTTTCAGGAAGGACATTACACAAACAAACTTTGAAAACCTGAACTGAAAACTCGTTTGTTACTTGAAACTGTTGCTGTAGGCATGAGTCTAAATCCTTAAGGGGTTAACCGAATCAAATCTTTTGGGTTACTAACATTAATAGAAAAGTACACATGCGCTTGTTTCTGTAACAAATTTTCCACCTAAAGTATAATAATAACACAAGGTTTCTACATTCTGCATTACACGAAGAACCCACACCCTGGAATTGCAGTGAATTAAACTTTCACAGAAAAGGCACTGGCAATTAAAATATTGGTTAAAAGAGGATAACCGAAACAATTGCCTGTGGAGATTGCATGTGAAAGTCTGGAGGGATTTGTCCCTGGATGTGTAGTGTAGCGTGGCCTCTTGGGAAGGTTGCGGAATCAGCCAATGCTCGCAAAGTAGTTGCAAAGTTTATGCGTTATCCATCTTCATATAAACAAATTGGTATAACGGCTAAAAAAAACGATGGGCGCTCCCTCTCAATATATTGAAAAGTTGCAGTGTAGTTGAAAAGGTACATAATTTGTCATAAATTTGAATTTCATGGACCCTAGGGTCTGAGGAGTGGGGCTGAAATAATGAAAGTTTGAAAATCCTCTTCTTTACCCCTGGACTTCAAACAGTCAAACTGTTGCCATGATGATTATAAGCATTGGCCGATTTTCCTAATTGTGAAGTTCATCGCATTAGGATCAGGGATCTTTGAGTTTGGGCGGGGCTCTTATGATCACGTAGTAAAAATGCATTTGTTAATTCTTAAGAATTTTTCTCTGATTATTTTAAGGTAAACTAAGGACTCTCACGGTCAGGATGAGCAAGAATGTCTCTTCCAAATCTGTAAAATGACTCTCCTAAAAATATTAATTTTAATGGTAATTTAACAACTAAGCTCTGTATGACAAAACGTGATGACTTTAACTTTTTTATCGTCAATTTCCCTTACAAATGCAGCAATATTCCTTCATCCCATGCATACGGAGTTAATATCTCTCAGTTGTTAAGACCATGTTCTTCGTATGAACAATTTCTTATACAAGGTAGATTATAAACAAACAAGTTGATAAAGCACGAAAATCAGCAGTCTCATTTAAGTCATTATTTTGTAAGTTCTATGGTCAATACAACATCCTGACCTTGTCAGCAAATACAATTTATCATTAAGTCAAAAGCTAACGTTTTTTTTTATCATATAATTGTAAGTCCAATAT
Organism: Saccostrea glomerata; assembly: GCA_003671525.1. NCBI lineage: Eukaryota > Metazoa > Mollusca > Bivalvia > Ostreida > Ostreidae > Saccostrea > Saccostrea glomerata. The sequence continues at coordinate 844,668 of PRKT01000109.1, read as the reverse complement.
GTATACACTGAATTGACGACGGATTTTTCCATTATTTTCCGTATAAGACAATGAGTACACATCGGGTGTCACCGGTCGGCAGGGGATGCTCATTCCTCCATGGCACCTGATCCCACCTCTGATGTTTTGTAGGTCCATGTTTGCTCTCCTCCTATTTTGTATTGTTTAATGGACTTTTGATCTTGAATACTTTTCGTTATCTCCATATGGTTCATCCATGATTTCAGGATTCCAGTGTTAGTATAATCTTCAGATGCCAAGAAAAAATGCATTCATATTTAGTTCACCTGTGTTACTCAAATGAGCTATTGCTATATCCGTTTTGGTCCGTAGCCGTACGTTAGGTACATTTGAATATTTTCCGCTCCTTCTCTGAAACAACTCAACCAATTTTAGCATATGTCATCTATGGGTGAAAGGAAACAATATTTTTTATTTCATGGTCTCTGCCCCTCTGGGGCCTGAGGGGTCGGGATAAAACCATCAAAATTAGTGCTATGTTTAAAAATTTTCCTCCTTTACTCCTGGAGTTCAAGCAATCAAACAACTGGCATGATTTTAATAAGCATTGATTCCTGTACTAAAATTGTGAAATTCATGGCCCCATGGTCAGGGGTTCTGGTGTTAGAGTCGAGCTCCATTGATTTAGCAGTGAAAATACATTAATTCTTTCCTCTTGGGTATTAAACAAACTAAATACATATTCAACAGTTATGACAAGCAAGGTTTCCTCTACCAAAATTATGAAATTCATGACCCAAAGATCAAGGTTTCTGGTGTTAAGGCGGGACTCTATTGATTTTATAGTGAAATTGCATTAATTTTTTTAAAATCTTCTCTGCTCATGAATATGAAACAAACTTGATACTAATACAGATAAACATGTAGTTATACCCGCACTTTCTAAAGAAAGTTTGGGTATATTGTTGTTACTCATGTCCGTCCGTCCGTCCGTCTGTCCGTCCGTCTGTCACACTTTTCTTCCCTGAACTCCTCCTACATTTTACACAGTAGCTTAATCATCTTTGAGGAGATGGTTGGTGGGGTCATGTAGATGTGCAGTAAGGTTTTGGAATTTTGATTTTGCCCCGGGGGGTCAAATGGGGGTCGAAAAATGACGTTTTTTATGCAAAAAGCCCCGTCTTCCCTGAACTCCTCTTACATTTTACACAGTAGCCTAATCATCTTTTGGGAGATGGTTGGTGGTGTCATGTAGATGTGCAGTAAGGTTTCGGAATTTTGATTTTGCCCCGGGGGGTCAAATGGGGGTCGAAAAATGACGTTTTTTATGCAAAAAGCCCCGTCTTCCCTGAACTCCTCTTACATTTTACACAGTAGCCTAATCATCTTTTGGGAGATGGTTGGTGGTGTCATGTAGATGTGCAGTAAGGTTTCGGAATTTTGATTTTGCCCCGGGGGGTCAAATGGGGGTCGAAAAATGACGTTTTTTAAGCAAAAAGCCCCGTCTTCCCTGAACTCCTCTTACATTTTACTCAGCAGCCTAATCATCTTTTGGGAGATGGTTGGTGGGGTCATGCAGATGTGTACTGTAGTAAGGTTTCTGAATTTTGATTTTGCCCCAGTGGGGGTCAAATGGGGGTCTAAAAATGACGTTTTTTATGCTAAAAGCCCTATCTTCCCTGAACTCCTCTTACATTTTATTCAGCAGCCTAATCATCTTTTGGGACATGGTTGGTGGGGTCATGTAGATGTGCAGTTATGTATCGGAAATTTTGATTTTGCCCGGGGGGTCAAATGAGGGTCGAAAAATGACGTTTTTCATGGAAAAAGCCCAGTCTTCCCTAAACTCCTTTTTCGTTTTAAACAGTGGTCTTATCCTCTTTTGGGAGAGTTCACTCTTTTGAAATTTTGTTAGAACATCAAGGTCAAGGGGTAAAAAATCATAGCATATTGGGAAACATCTTGTTATGGGTAATGTTCACTTGAAATGTGAAAGTCGAATCTCTTCTCAATGAAAAGGAAATACAACATTAATGAAAACTAAGTTGAATTTCAAGGTCAAGGTCACAGAGTCAAAAAGTCATGATACATTTGGAAAGGTCTTATCACAGGTAATATGAATGCCCTTTCAGTTATCTTTCAAAATGATCAATTCAAAGCAATTAATTTGTTTATGAAATTAGGTCAAACTTCAAGGTCATGGGTAATAAAAATCATAGTGTATTTAGAATGGTATTGTCCCATTTAATACTAATACACATGTTTAATAATAAAGGTCCTGTCTCTTCTCATTCAAAATATATGACCATGATGACCAAGGTTAAATTTATTGTGACAGATGGGCAGATTGACAAACAAATGAGATTTAATGTACCCTACCTTAAGCGAAAATGGGGGACAATAAATTTCTTTGCTGTTCTTGAGAAGAAGATTTATGTTGGAAAAAGTCCCCTGTATATTTAAATGTAAATTGGTTGAAATTTGCCCAGTGGTTCTTAAGAAGTTAATGTGAAAAGTTTGCAGACAAACAGATGGACAACAGAAATCAGTACATTTCAGAAAACAGTATGTTTATAAATAGTTAATCAAGGTGCTTTGGGTAGCAAAATAAAGCTAAACTGGTATATCTAATTCATCCGCAGAGCTTAGTATATTTTAATATGCACAACCTTTTCAACTCTTATCATAATTATTTTTTAAAATTTACATCACCATGTCTAATTCAAGGGAGAACTAGAGATATGACCAGATGTATATCTGTTGAATATAAAATATGTGCATGTATACTGTGTTTTTTTTAGTAATTTGTTTGTTTGTTGTGACAGCAACTGTTATGGCAGCTTTTGGCAAAGGTTGAAGTTTCTCAAATGTAAGTCAAACTCCAAGGTCAAGGTCAAAGGGTCAAAATTGTTGGTATCAAAGGGAAAGTCTTGTCACAAGGAATACACATGTGAAAAAAGACAGAAATCCCTAGAACTTCCTCACCTGTTCAAAGGTTATTGCCAAGGTTAAAGTTAAATTGGGTTCAACTCTAAGGTCTAGGTCAAAAATAATTATACCTGTTGAAAGTTCACAATGATTACACATGTAAGAGCATGAAAGTCCTAGCACCACCTGTTCAAAACTTAGGCCAAGTTTAAGGTATTTTTCTTGTAAAAGTGGGTCAAACTCCAAGGTCAAGAGATTAAGAGGTCAAAATTGGTGGTACCCATTAAAAGGTTTTGCCAATGGGTTTTTTTTCCCGACCAAGTACTAAAATCAGTTTACACATTTTGATAAATTCATCAAAAACGCTTTGTACTAAAATAATATTTTATGTCGTTGAGAATGTAAATTTAAAAAGTTCCAAATTATGGGCAAAATATTTATCTGAATCTAATTAAGTAATTTACTTCAATCATTAATTAAATTCTGTTATTTCAGACTGGTAATGAATTAAGTATTCAAAATACATATATGAGGCTCATAGATCATATGGTCACCTGAAAATTTTATGTTCAATTTGACGAATACATGTACGGTGATAATTATAGAATTATTTTGACTTCTGCCTTGGAAAGTCCAATATGAAGGAGTGTGTATTTAGAGGCAAACACCATAGTGCGGGTATAACTGTCTCATGACAGCATCTAGTTATTAACAGCAAGTGCTCTTTCAAAATTATGAATTTCATGGACCCTGGGTCAGGGATTCTGGTTTTAGGGTTCAGGTCTCTTTGATCAAATAGTGAAATGCATTAATTCTTGAAAATCTTCCTTCTGCTCATAGGTATAAAACCTAACAAAATAGTTATGATAAGCAAGGGTGCCTCTTTCAGAATTGTGGATTTAACATTATAAAGTCATGGAGGAAGGATTTGATCTTTAAGTCGCGGATTTGAATCCACTGCAGACGTCAGTTCTTTGCATTAACAGAAGTACCGTGTTGCAATAAGCAGCTGATAAGTGCTGGTACGAAAAAGAGCCCTCACTGTTTAAGGTCGTGTACAAAATGAGTGAAGAATTCTGGAATCACATTTCATCCTGACTTTTCAAAAGTCTTTGACCAATTTTAATTCAAAACACCGACGCATATCTTGACATAAGAGTGTAGGATGACGCATATTTGAAAAAAAAAAGATTTTGATTGTTTTATCAAATATTCGAGTTATTGTTATACAAGGATTTTGATATTTTTCATTTTATTATTTATAAATTTCATTTCCATATTTTTAAAAAGTTCGAATACGAATTAACAAAGTAATTCAATAAAAATGGGGATGAGATACTTTCATATATATATATATATATATCTATATTCTATAATAACCAGGGTAGTTTCTTCATTACTAGAATTGAATTCGACGTAAATATACAGTTTAATCCGCATTGAAAACGCTGTAACTTTTTCCAAAAACCATTCAAACTTCGTAATGTGCACTGACATTACATTGTTATTAAAGGCAGTCTTTGTATCAAGAACAACCCCTCTCCTTGTTCTGGTCTTTTACTTTTCCAAATGTAAAGAAAAAGTTATCAAACTCATGTTTATAAAAGAAAGTATTGACTAAATTTACACATATATACATGTACTCCATTTTATTCTATGCTCACATTTCTCACAAACCCTATACATTTTTGTGCAGTGCCTCCTAGAAACTCAAATCGATCAGCTTTATTTAATCAAGGACTGTCAATATTTGAAAGATTGGAATTCTATTGTCTGCGGCACTGCTGAGCATGGATAAATCATTTGATTAATTATTGCGAATGCCAAGGTCAAAGTGGTATGGAGCCTTCAGTTTTAGGGGCACCCACTGTGTCATACGTCACAAAGATCAAGCTACGTCACAATGTTAAGTCTCGTACAAATAATGGTGAATGTTTTAATCTTTTACTCCTTAGTAAAAACAGATTTTGAAATAATAAACACTTAAATAATAATACTAGTAAATGAATTACAAACTGAAAGTAGAGTCCAAAAAAAAAAATGATGTTCGGTTAAAGTTTGGAAAAGTTTTGCTCCAGTTGGTCAAACTCCAAAGTCACGAGATCAAATATGTTGCTACTCAAAGAGAGATCTAGTCACATGGGTTAATTGATTGATTGAGTGTTGTTTTACTTCCCATGCCAGAATTTTTCACACAAATAGATATGTCACCATATACAGGTGAAGGGCTTCAAATTTTGACCTTAATTTTACTTGGCACTCAGGACCATTGAGCAGTGAGGCATCTTTATCGTGCCAGTACCTACTTCGACAAGGGGCCTCGGTTTTAAGGTCTCATCCAAAGGATCTGCATCTTTCACTTAAAAGTACCGAGCGCTTGGCGAAGGAACAGATGCTACTCATGTTTAGCTCACCTGAGTAAAGCTCAAGTGAGCTTTTCTGATCACCTTTTGTCCGTCGTCCGTCTGTAACTTTTCACATTTTCAACTTCTTCTCTAGAACCACTGGGCCAATTTTGACCAAACTAGGTATAGAGCATAACTGGGTAAAGGGGAGTTTAAATTATGAAGATGAAGGGCCAAGTCTCCTTCCAGGTGGAGATAATGAAGAAAAGACAAAAATAGGGTCGGGTCGTTAAATTTTTTTTCTCAAGAACCAATTGGTAAGAAAAGCTAAAACTTTTGGGTAATGTAAATTCTAAATTGTTAAAATCATGACCCCCGGGGGTAGGGTGGGGCCACAATAGGGAAACCAACTTTTACATTGAAACATGTGGGAAAGATCCTCATCTCAAGAACCACTGTGCCAGAAAAGCTGAAACTCATGTGGAAGCATCCTGGGGTAGTGTTGATTTTAATTTGTTAAAATCATGACCACCCGGGGTAGGGCGGTGCCACGATAGGGAATCAAAGTTCCATCATGGCGAAAGTTACTCAGGTGACCGATGTGGCCAATGGGCCTCTTGTTCATCGACTTAGGCCAGTCGCATGCAGCCGAGATTAAACTTGATCTTCCGATCACGGAGCGAGTGCTCTACCGACTGAGTTACCATGACGGCTTATCACAAGTGATGGACGTGTAAAATGTGAAAACCAATTATCCATCCATTTAAAAGTTATGGGTATGGTTAAAGTTTTTTTTCGGACAAACAGACGGACAGACAGTACAAAAACTATGATAATACACCTAGAATCTTTGAGTATGATTGCATAAAAAATAAGCCTCCTGTGCATACCAAAAGTGCTGTGTGACTCAAATGAAAATTTTTCAAATGCGAGATAGACTTCAATGTCTAAAATGCTGGTACCCATAAAAAGGTCTTGTCACTGGGATAACTCCTATGAAATCTCTAGCTCAACGCTTTTAAGGGTGAATGAAAATTTCGCCAATAATTTTTTCAAACGAATGACAAGGTCAAAGTCGGAGCTTTCAAATTTTTGGTATCCAAAGGAATACACGCTTGAAATATAAAAAGTTATGGTCAATTTTAATGTTTTTTAACAGTGATTAAAAGTCTAAGGTCAGGAAAAATAATTAAAACTGTTGGGACCTAAACAAGGTCATGTCACAAGAAATGCACTGGCAGATAAAATATACTGTATCAGTTGCCCTAAGCTTTCACAAGCTATGGTCATGGGAACAAAAAATCAAAAGTAAGTCAAATGACAAGGTCAAGGACTCATAATTGTTGGTAATCAAGGAAAGCCTTGTTAAAAGAAATTAACCTGTTACAAATGAAAGTAGTAGAACTAGGTGTATAAAACTTAGGATCAAGATTAAAGTTTTACATAAGTAGGTCAAAGGGTCAAAATTGAAAGCCATATCTTCATCTGTTTCAAAAGAGGCCTAGGTTAAGTATTCAAATTGGTTCAAAACTCAAAGTCAAGGACAAAAAACACTTGGTACGTAGAAAGGTCTCGTTAAAAGAAAAATATACGCGAATGTAAAATATTAATGAAGAATTTGAAGGCGGTAAACGTGCTCCAGTTATTCATTGTTATTAATCTCAATTTGAAAAGAAATTATAGGATTAAACGTTCTTTTTTGCAGAATTTAGCGATGTGTAAACTCGCGCCTTTGTACTCACAAACTGAATAAAATAGCGAGCACTTTTATGTTAATTTTGTTAGTACAAAGGCGCGAGTTTACAAATCGATAAATTCTGAAAAAATAACGTTTAATGCTTATAATTCAAATATTTCCTAGGCATTAATTTTTTTTTCTCTTCAATGCCTTCATATATTATTCTACTCATTTTAATATGGCGTAAGAATACATTACGCCGCACTGTGAAAATAAAACTTAATCCTGAAGAACATTGATATAATTAACTTACATATTCAAAACATACAAAAGAGCAAACACATTAAACTTCAACTAGCAATGTTTAAGTCAACAAACATCGGGAATACGATCAATAATCTTCCATAAAACCCCTGTCACACCGGGGCTGCGTCCTCATGGCGACTACACGGCGTCCTCGAAAAATGCAAAACGCCGAGGTGATCGCGGTAGAGTCTCCTACAGCGCCGTGACAACGCCGTAGGGTCGCGTAGGGTCTCCTACAACGCCGGAGGACGGCGATCACTTTGGGCATGCACAAAGTACACGCCGTGTGATCGCGGTCTGATGAGAACGCAGTAGAAACGTAGTATGATCGCCGTTGCAGCGCGGTGAGATCTCCAACAACGTAGTGGGAGCTCCGTACGAACGCTGTGAAGACGCACATGATCGCGGCACGAACGCAGTGAAGGCCCTGTCACACCGAGCCGCGTTTACACGCAGTCATTATGACGTTGTTAAATTTTTAAAATCGCCGTTGAATCGCAGGAACATTGCACAAATTTCTGTAAAATTTCACAATGTGAAGATGGCACGGCCTTCCTACGGAGACGGTCGCGATTCTACGGCGATCTACTGCGTTCCCACGGACATCTCTCGGCGATTGACTGCGCCCGCGGAGTTTTCACGGCGCGTTGGGAGTTTTCACCTCGTGATCACGGCGTTCTCACTGCGCTGGCTGCGTTCACAATACGTTCAAAATGCGTTCTATATCCATTGATATATATTCAGAAGGAATAAAAAACATTTTTGTTTAAAGATTCAAGTTACACGATGATAAGACTTCTAATCATGCCAAGATAAATTCTTGAGAATTAAAAATGTTCTATTAAAATAATTTAGTCCCAAATTATTAATACTTTTATGATAAAACTCCTTTTATTCAATTTTATCGCTTCAGATGTGTTGTTAATTTATTTTTCATTTTATTATGTACGTGAAATAGGGGGCCTAAACACTGAAAAGTTTTCCACAAAATTTAAGTGAAACAACAGAACAAGTTCTGGTGTAATTTTCTCTTCCATGTTTTACTAAATAGCTCCTAGTGAATCAAATACGTTAAAATTATGATCCCATTGCTCTTGTTTTGTGAGCTGGCTGACAACGCTCTAACAACACCGTGAAAGCGCATGGTGATCGCCAACGGACGCTGTATTGAGATGTCACTGCGTTTCTATCGCGTTTTTATGATTCTTCTAATGAGATTCATCGTCTTGTGATTTTTTCGACTGCGATTACACGGCGACAGCACGGAGTTTTCACTGCGATCGTTGCGCTCCCGTGGCGTTTCTACAGCGTCCGTTGGCGATCACCATGCGCTTTCACGGTGTTGTTAGAGCGTTGTCAGCCAGCTCACAAAACAAGAGCAATGGGATCATAATTTTAACGTATTTGATTCACTAGGAGCTATTTAGTAAAACATGGAAGAGAAAATTACACCAGAACTTGTTCTGTTGTGTCACTTAAATTTTGTGGAAAGCTTTTCAGTGTTTAGGCCCCCTATTTCACGTACATAATAAAAAAAAAAATTAACAACACATCTGAAGCGATAAAATTGAATAAAAGGAGTTTTATCATAAAAGTATTAATAATTTGGTACTAAATCATTTGAATAGAACATTTTAATTATTAAGAATTTATCTTGTTATCTTGGCATGATTAGAAGTCTTATCATCGTGTAACTTGAATCTTTAAACAAAAATGTTTTTTATTCCTTCTGAATATATATCAATGAATATAGAACGCATTGTGAACGTATTGTGAACGCAGCCAGCGCAGTGAGAACGCCGTGATCACGAGGTGAAAACTCCCAACGCGCCGTGAAAACTCCGCGGAAGCGCAGTCAATCGCCGAGAGATGTCCGTGGGAACGCAGTAGATCGCCGTAGAATCGCGACCGTCTCCGTAGGAACGCCATGCCATCTTCACATTGTGAAAATTTTACAGAAATTTGTGCAATTTTTGTTGCAATTGCACGGCGATTTTAAAAATTTAACACACGCCGTAATGACTCCGTGTGAACGCAGCTCGGTGTGACAGGGCCTTAACCGTTTCCAAGTATTCGTCCTTGACATGTTTTTTTAGTACAAAAAGCGTCACTTGTTGAAATGGAAGTGGCATTCCTAAAACATTCAATAGGAGCCAAAACCTGTTACAAAGACGGGGCTCTCGGTTGATATTGACGTTTTGGTTTGCTATTAGAGCTGGTAGAGATGGCGGGGGGGGGGGGGGGGGGGGGGGGGGGGGGGGGGGGTGCAGACTGGATCAGGTAGGCACAGAGCAGGCGCTGGGACAGTAGGTAAGTCTGTGTTTCTCCCCCCAGGCTGCAATGCTTCCGAGAACAAAACTGATCAATTTTTTGTTGAACACGGGGGTGACAGCAATAAGATTTTAGAGACCCTTCACTTTTGTGATCCAACATAAACGTGATGTTCCTATCTGTCAGTTGCTCAATAATGGTTGTTATTGAGGTTGTTCTCAAAAGAATGTGCTGTATCTTATTGAGGTAGCATTTTTTCAAATGTCTGGCATAAATGTAAACTTTTTTTGATTTTACTGGGACATTTAAATACCAAATGTCGTAAGTGCATCTTTGACACACTCATTGAATAAGGGTGTGACTTTGGGGTCAGGTTTAGAGATGATTAATTTTATAGATTGGACAGGGCAGGTAATTCTTTTCCAGTAGCATACATCTGTTTGTCCTGTGCTTGCTCAGATCTCTCCTCTATACCCTCCTTGGTGGGTTTTTTATGCGTCTCATGTGTAATGGTTATGTATTGTATGCCATTTTCATCCTTTTGAAATTTCAGGGACTTGAGTGATAATTGATGGTGAAATTCACATCCCCAAGGCGACTGACAAAGTTAATTGCCGAAAGGTACCAGATCCTGAATCAAGGTACCAGATCCTGAATCTTAGCGCTACCGGATTGTTTCTTGAAAGGTAGGTTTTATTTTCATCAGGTCTTTATTAGGAATTGCAGCATGGTGTTTTGTTGGTCTGGAGGGGCCTTTCTTAGGTTGAATTTCAGCCTTGAACTGAGCATGGCATTTGAGATTTTAAATTCAGTATCCTTCACAATATCAATTTGTCTACGTATGTCTTTTAAATATCTATTGATGGCCGCCCTTACATTTTTCATGGAGTTTTTGTGGTATTCATCCGCATGTTCCTAGGGCATTTTTTATTTATACAAAATTTTATTCACACAAAGTGAATGGGATCTAAAACCTCCTTCAGTCTTTCCATACACCATGCTGAAATATTGTTGATTATTATGTTCCCCAAACGAAGTTGGGGAACATATTGTTTTTACTCTGTTTCTTATTATTATGTTCCCCAAACGAAGTTGGGGAACATATTGTTTTTACTCGGTTTCTTATTATTATTTTTCTTCTTCCTGGGTACTTATTTGTCCGCGAATGATCTTGTAAACTATTCATCTGGTGTAGGTAAAACCTTTTTAGGGTAAGTAGACATGTTATGTAGATTTGCGGAATCAAGGTCATTTTGCGCGCACGTGCTTGCAAGAGCGCGCACGTGCAACATGTAAAATGACCAATATAATTGATATAGCCGTAACTTTTCTTTTTTTTGACTAAATGTGTTAAAACTCAGAATATAAGAATATATTAGTATTATAGACAAGAGGACATGGTCAAATTATCATGAACGCACGCGCATGCACGTGCGCTTCGCTCTGATTGGCTGAAACAAAAATCTCAATATCTTATTCGTTTTTTGACGAAATACTTTGAAATTTCAAACATAGTCATGCATTAAGATAACCTACGATATTATATAAAATAATTTTCATGAAATCACGCGCATGCACGTGCGCTGCAATCTGATTGGCTTAAACTTTAAAT
>PRKT01000109.1:751610-829750 GCA_003671525.1 Saccostrea glomerata | reverse complement strand
GAAATTCTTTGAAATTTAAAATATAGTCATGCATTAGGATATCCTACAAAATGATATAGAAAACAAAATCATGAAATCACGCGCATGCACGTGTGCTGCAATCTGATTGGCTGAAACTCTAAATGGCTATTTCTCCTTTGTTTTTTGACGAAATTCTTTGAAATTTAAAATATAGTCATGCATTAGAATATCCTACAAAATGATATAGAAAACAAAATCATGAAATCACGCGCATGCACGTGTGCTGCAATCTGATTGGCTGAAACTCTAAATGGCTATTTCTCCTTTGTTTTTTGACGAAATTCTTTGAAATTTAAAATATAGTCATGCATTAGAATATCCTACAAAATGATATAGAAAACAAAATCATGAAATCACGCGCATGCACGTGTGCTGCAATCTGATTGGCTGAAACTCTAAATGGCTATTTCTCCTTTGTTTTTTGACGAAATTCTCTGAAATTTAAAATATAGTCATGCATTAGGATATCCTACAAAATGATATTTAAAAAAATCATGAAATTACGCGCATGCACGTGTGCTGCAATCTGATTGGCTGAACTTTTAATGGCTATAACTCCCTTGTTTTTCAACCAAACAGGATGGGATTTAGAACATAGATAGATGTAAGGGACTCCTACAAGAAGGTATAATCATCATACACGTGCACGCACGTGCGTGCATTTGAAACGAGTAGATTTAAAAATACTCTTGAATGAGTGATTTTTACTACTTTTGGACTAAATGCTTTAATATATGGTATATTAGAATATATAAATAGTGTAGACAAGATGATGTGGTCATAACGCACATGCATTCACATGCGCTTGGGTGCAATGCTAAAAATTGAATATAATTGTTATCCTTCTGGGAAAACGTTGTTAAAGTCAAAAATGCACAGAGTTTGTCTTATTTAATGAAGCTTACAGGGAATATGGCAACGAAAAGGAGTTGGGGAGCGTTTGGGGAACATCTGTAACGGTTCCCGTTACAATTAGCACTAGTTACTTTTAATTTTTATGAAATATGAATACTAGTAATCAGAATCATGATTTTTTTTTCTTCTTTTTTATCAATTGTTAATTGGCAGTCTCTATCAGTTTACACTGTGTTAGAATGTGTTCTGAGTCATTTGATTTAGTGTTTATTCATCAACACTGATCAAGAGTACATGTATGTCACAATTTAGGTTAAAACATATTGTAGGTCAGTCTATAGAAACAATTCTTTGACTTACATTTTTCACACCCATCTTTCCATTAAATGTTCATGTTTTTGATTTTCATTCTAATGTCAAAACTGACCATTGACTGGGTTGAATTGGTGAATTATGCATCAAAGAAACAAATTTGTTACTAAAGTATTTACAATATATGCTTATCATTAAAGACACCAACGCCCCATTTGGTATTTTTCTTTGTCTTGTTGCTGTATTGGTCAGTTTTAATCTCTAGCAGATCCTTTTTCTGTGAGGTCTTAAATCTCTGAGCAGTAATCACCTCTGAAACGTTGTCTGATTGAGGCTGTAAAGTGTTTATGTGTGAGGCTTCAGTAATACTAAGTTGCAGCTCAGTTTTTAGCTCACCTGAGCCGAAGGCTCAAGTGAGCTTTTCTGATCACATTTTGTCCGGCGTCCGTCTGTCCGTCTGTCTGTCTGTCCGTCTGTCTGTAAACTTTTCACATTTTCGACTTCTTCTCAAGAACCTGATACAAAGTATCCTTGGGTGAAGGGGATTCAAGTTTGTTCAAATGAAGGGCCACGCCCTCTTCCAAGGGGAGATAGTTATGAATTAGAGAAAAATTTATGGCATTTTTAAGAAATCTTTTTCTTAAGAACCACTGGGCCAGGAAAGATGGAACTCATGTGGAATCATCCTCAGGTAGTGTAGATTCAAGTTTGTTCAAATCATGACCCCCGGGGCTAGGGTGGGGCCAAAATGGCCGACCCAAGTTTTACATAGGAATATATAGGAAAAATATTTAAAAATCTTCTTCTCCAGAACCACTGGGCCAGGAAAGATGGAACTCATGTGGAATCATCCTCAGGTAGTGTAGATTCAAATTTGTTCAAATCATGACCCCCGGGGCTAGGGTGGGGCCAAAATGGCCAACCCAAGTTTTACATATATAGGAATATATAGGAAAATTCTTTAAATCTTCTTCTCAAGAAACACTGGGCCAGGAAAGATGGAACTCATGTGGAATCATCCTCAGGTAGTGTTGATTCAAGTTTGTTCAAATCATGACCCCCGGGGCTAGGGTGGGGCCAAAATGGCTGACCCAAGTTTTACATAGGAATATATAGAAAAAAAATTCTTTAAAAATCTTCTTCTCAAGAACCAGTGGGCCAGGAAAGACGAAACTCATGAGTATCATCCTCAGGTAGTGTAGATTCAAGTTTGTTCAAATCATGACCCCCGGGGCTAGGGTGGGGCCAAAATGGCTGACCCAAGTTTAACATAGGAATATATAGAAAAAAATTCTTTAAAAATCTTCTTCTCAAGAACCAGTGGGCCAGAAAAGACGAAACTCATGAGTATCATCCTCAGGTAGTGTAGATTCAAGTTTGTTCAAATCATGACCCCCGGGGCTAGGGTGGGGCCAAAATGGCCGACCCAAGTTTAACATAGGAATATATAGGAAAAATCTTTAAAAATCTTCTTCTCCAGAACCACTGGGCCAGGAAAGATGGAACTCATGTGGAATCATCCTCAGATAGTGTAGATTCAAATTTGTTCAAATCATGACACCCGGGGCTAGGGTGGGGCCAAAATGGCCGACCCAAGTTTTACATAGGGATACATAGGGAAATCTTTTAAAATCTTCTTTTCAGTTTTTAGTACTTCAAAGCTATGACTAGTGATAATTATGTGGAATCATCATCAGGTAGTGTAGATTCTAGTTTGTTCAAATGATGAATGGGGGGGGGGGGGGGGGGGGGGGGGGGGGGTTAAATTCAAGCCCGATGTACTCAGGTGAGCGCTGTGGCCCCTGGGCCTCTTGTTTGTAACTGCTTCTAAATTTTGTTCTTCTTAAATGTTTGTAACTGCATCCAAAAGCATCTCATCAAAACCTTGGACATCTGACTGGAGTACTTCTAGAAGACTTAGAACCTCTCCTGAATCTATTTCCTCGGGCAAATTCAACTCGAATGTTACTGGGGGTGTCTCAAAATTTACATTTTCATCATATACCATTTTACATGTAATACCATGTAGACTACATATGACGTCTAATGCAGACATTAAAACTTCCTTTTTCAAACTTAAAAATTTTCTTTATTTAAGGTAGGATTCTTCTCTGGTTTATGACTAGATGGAATATTCGAAGAACATTTGTTGTTATGCCTTATATATTTAGATGTAAGAGATTTTAAAGACCATATTTTTCTTCCCTCATCATAATTATACAACATTAAATAGAAATGGTAAACTGCGTTTGAAAACTAGCAGGGACTATATTTTTGGCGGAATGGTGGCGTATGAAAATATCTTCTTTTCTGCCTCTCAAATTTAATATAGAACATTGAATTCAGTTATAATTTTTACGCAATGAAAGAGTAGACGAAATTTTCAAATGCAAGTTAAATTAATAATAAGGGACTAAAGTTTCAAAATATATCAAATAAATAAGATTTTTTCACACATACTAGAACTATGTTGGCTTTTAAATGCTTCAAATCTAAGTACAGATTTGAGCCAATAATCCGTAAAAAGTGTTATTTCTCTCTTAGTAAACGATCAAAACTTTTAGTTTTTGTATCATTTTGTACCTTTATTTGACAACTTTACTATATGTGAAAATTAGAAAAAGTTAGATATAGGAAGCATAAAAAAAATAACTAATAAATCCTAAAAATTAAGAAAAGTAGAGGAAATTCGGATTAGCAAATATCCATTTTACTTAAATTATCCATGTCAATTTGGTAATATCATCTTATAGGCCCTATATGATAGTACCTTTCTATGCAAAAAGAAAAACATTCAATCTTTTGAATTACAAGTAGGGATCGCATGATTGGAAACGGTAATTTTTTATTCTTAATGTCCAGGAAAAAGGTAATGACCTTGACCTGACCCTGCCTCCAATATTAAACGGTCAAATTTAATCTCACTGATATCATCACTTTGTAATATTGTCTTCTTGATTCTGTGAATATTTCATTAATTTCTACATGCAAGAAATGTGAGAAGAATCCTACCTTAATTAAGTGATTAAAAAGATTTTTTTGAATACGGTGGCAGCCATATTGTATACTAGAAACAGGTCAAGAAAGTAGTTCCGGCTGTAAAGTTCATCGATGTGTAAATTCTTTTTTTGAAATCTGATCTTGTCCAATCAAAACACAGGAAATTAATGAATTTAATCAATATTGGAATTAATAAGATGTGCATCTTTTTTTTCCTTTTGCGGATTACGGTTGCCGGTCTTGCTTATATAGCCTATCACTCCCTAGACTGGTGTTCAATCCCATACAAAATCAAAATCTGTTTAAAGGGCGTCAGTGGTGTCTTTTACACAATTTCTTCCGTGAGTTGATTAGAAATTGCATGATCATTTCGTTTGAAATTCACCGGCAGCAAAAGAATAACTGTGTATGACAATTATTACTTTTTATTTAATTCTAATAAATTGTATCATCAATTTAGAAGGAACATTTAGTTGAATTTATTTTTTAAATGAAAGTAATAAACTTGTTTGTCGATGAAATGTAATTGCAGTTTCTATCATGATCAATTGCAAGCGATTTCCTGCATGATCAGTTGATGTCATTCAAATACTCAATGTGTTGCTCTGTGATAATTCAGTTTTGTGTGTATTCTCTTCAGTGCTAATATTTTTTTCCTTACAATTGCAGAATTAAAAACATTTAAATCTGAAGCAATGCAAAGAACCCCATTAAGGAGGGCTCAAGTACAGAAGGAAAGCAAAAACAAAATTAAATATTTCAAAAATTTTATTATTGGTTCTTTGATGTGACATTCATCACATGTTTGAAAAAAAAGTATATATGTATAATGACAACAGATATGGAGAGGTATAAAAATAACAAAAAAGACCCTCAACATGTTATTATTAGAAGGGAAAACCCCCACATAGAAGAGATGGACATCATACAGAAATAATTTAATCGGTCTTCTAAAAAGACGGTGTTTACGACACTACAACCAAGAAATATTTTAAAAAGAAATCTAGGTTGTAAAATTACTGAAAAACTTGTAATAAAATTTGTAATAAAACATTGATTATACCCATATGACTAGAAATTAGAGCATGAAAAGAAATTGGCACAAAACTTTGAAAAATTGACTAGATATCTGTATAAAGCGTAAAAAAAAAATCAAGTAAAACACAATAATAAATTATGACTAGACAAAAATAATTAACAATAAATTAAAAGCTATTTTTTCTGAGAAAATGAGATATTGAGTAGGATTAGAAATATCGATATTTAAACGAAAAAAAGGATTGAAAATAATATGAATAAAAAAGAGAGATAAAATGAAATCAAAGGTTGTAAAAAATAAATTCTAATTAGACCATTTAGTCAATATGATAATAAATCTGTCTCTCTATCCCACTTGAATTATAGTAATTTTAGGAAATACATCAGTTTTCAATATGTTTTTTACAATAAAAAAATCTAGCCTATAAAAGGCAGCAGAACCAGCGCTAGATATACACGTATATAAGTAAAGAATATCTACGACTACCGTCAACATAGTTCCTTGTAAACAAATCAAACAAAACTGTTAACATTGTGTGTAAAACAAAGATAACGATTTATATATTGATAACCACAATATTGAGCTGGAGAATCCTTATATAAAGACTGAGTATTATTCTAGCAAATATGTCAAGGCTTCTCGTATATAAACAGCTTAATCATGTTTATAGAAGATACACTTGTATAATGCTTTAATGCACACTGAAACTGCTGTGAATGATGGCATTTGAAATTTTGAATATCAGAATGGATGTGTACACTTTACAGTCAAGTGAGCAAGTGAACAATATAAGGCGCGGTGGCAAGAACAATATGTCCCTGTCACTTTGGGTCCCTCTCTTTCTCTCCGTCTTTTAACTCCAGCGCTAGCCCAACATGACACTGGATTTTCTTGCTAATATCGTACATAAATGAACTATTAACCAGTGAAATCCCATCTGTGACATTGTTTTGATTCATTTTGCAGGCGATATGATGGAACTACCGTATGTCTGTCCGTTACACGTTGGAAGCGCAAAAGGATTCACACTAGAAAAAGGTGAGGTTACTAGGCTGCTCATACCTATAACGAATAAAACCAACAGTGTTATGGGTTTTAAATAATTCTTCAATATACGATAATACTTATAGAAAACAATCTTAGCAAGAGAGATACAGGCCACAATGCTCAACTGAGTCACTTATAAAATTTTGACTCCATATGACATAAAAATGCATTTATACTTCTATAAAGGCCCTGCAGATTAGAAAGAAGATACATTTCTTTCCCTTGTATGTATATAGGATTATTTGGAAAATGGATACCTGATTTTAGCTCAGCTCTTATTGAGGGTTTAACAATTAAATGATCCCACGAAATTAAGGAAGGTTACTGTATGATTTACGTTGGTCATTCTTCAAAAGATTTGTTCGTACAAACTCTCTCGATAATTTTAAAGCTTTGATGAAAAATACGTATGAGAAATATCAATACCCATATTCCCAAGACCACCGGTGGGGGCGTGATACCCGTTCATGGCTGCCGAACTATATCCGCTTCCGTTAGAGTGGGGCGTGGATCCATTAGAACCGTAACCTCTAGGTGACAAACTGGAACCTTGACCCCTTGTGTAGCCTTGAAATAATTGACAAAAAAAAATCATGATGTGTCCAGTATGTAAAACGTTGTTATCAGTATTTTTTTTTTTGACATAAAGTAATCATTTGCTAAAATTTTCAAAATTAATTAATAAAAAGAATTATTAAAAAAAAACTAATTCGGTAAAAAATATTTGTGCCTTGTTAGTATGGTTCGTTTGTTAATGCAACGAACTTGGTCAAGTTGTTATTCCTACAATTTTAGAGCAACTGTTACTGGCTATTGATTTTAATTACAATTGTTCATGATATTTAATGAAATAAACTAAAATTATCTTATTGAAGCTTTAGCAATAGAAATATTAATGTTTTTACACCATGTATTTTATTATTACTGCTCTTCCTGGATTTTACCGATTTCCCAATATGTATCACGACCAAGTACAGTAATTTTATATGTATATAATATCAATCACAAACAGACGAAGAGGGTTGTGTGTGTGTGTGTAAAGGCGTGAGGATGATTTAGTGTGTGTGTCTGTGTGTTGTACCTACCTTCCTCCCACTGGCCATTAGTGTCCTGGATGCTGACCGCTAACTGACCCGAGTATGGAGGGTTAAAACTAGACATGGGGGAACCATTGGTCATCGCGGGGGACCGCGGCGGGGGGAGGGATAGTTGATTGGGGTTTCTGGGCATACTGTACAAAGCCTCCGCCAAATCAGCCGCTCTCTTCAGGACGATCTCCTGTCAAAGAATTTAACAGCTTATTTGTCTTCCCTTGAATGATTCTTACATTATATTCTTTAAACTATTCAAAACTACAATAGAACTTTATTTTTGTTATTCAGTATTTCCTCTCTCAAATGTAAAATATGAAATACGAAAAAAAAATCTCTTCTAAAAAAATGAACATCCAATTTTGAATGATATAAAAGAGATGCTTGAACCTTTGAATATAAGACACTCACATTTTATGGTAATCTTTAAACCAGTGGTAAAACATAAGCTAAAAAGCTCTTCTAGCATAACAAACCTGTTCAAGCTATTATCATAACACCATAAGATGCGTGTAACGCAGATAATATTACAGATATTAATATTGGACTATCGTGGTTTTATCACCTCAGAAATATACCCCACATTGCTTTCAAATTCCACAACAAACATGAAAAATATTACCCAGATAACCTGTTCAGAATAGCATGCTTCTGATTGGATAAGATTTACATATGGAACGTTTAGTACCTTCGGAAGTCTCTCGGGATCTCCGGGGTGTCTCGGGACGAGCTTCATCAATCTTTGAAACCCGTAATCAATGGTTGGTTCCGCTAACGCTGAGAAAAAAAAATTAAAGAACAGTTCTGTAAACGTATATCATTTATTCTAATATACAATAAGTGATAAATTTAACAATTAAGGTGTTTCCACCCTCACAATTTTAATGGTTCAAAGTACAAAAACTGCATTTATTTTCATTTAATATACTTAAAATTATCTAATAATTGCAAAAAATGTATAGGTCACCATATTATTTAAGATGCGAAATATAAATAAACAGAAGTGTATGTTAACATAAAAAATCGCACATTTTTGTAAAAAGTATAATTAAAAATATGTAAAAACTGGTTAGAATGCTTAATTCTGATGCTGAATACTTCCTACTCATAAGACACATTTGAATTGTGAATATCAGGAAACTATTTTACATTAGAAGTAGAATAAAGCAAATCCCTGAAAGAAGAGACCATAGAAGGAGTTATTGCCCTTGTCAACATTTTTTAAAGATTAAATAATTGACTAAATAAAGAAAATTTGCATTTTTATTTTTTTTTTACTTAACAATATTTATCATCACACCTATTGTAACGCATTCTTTCAAAAGATATTGTTCTATTAGGAATGAATTTAAACTAATTACAGTTTTTGCTAAAACCTATGACATCATAGGAGGGTGGAATTACCTTAAAATATGCGTGTTATTCTGACATGCAATTTGCTTTATTCTATCATTGAAATGAGGGGGAGGAGTCATACACTGCTCTTTGTAAATTAATCATATCTGGTTTTTTTAAGTTTTCGTTAAAATGAATGTGTTTTCATTGCATATTTTAATCCTATAAATAATACATTATTAATTCCGGATGGAGCAGGATTTTTTGTCATATCTGAAAAAATACTGGTTTTTAAGAATAATCATGTAGAAAATTACAGCCTCTGACATTTTTTCAGGAGATGCTATAGATTACTATTATCACTTCGGGAAATATTCATTACGATTCCACGCCGATATTAGACTCTCAGTCAATTCAATGGTGCATGTGTAATGACTATCGATTGCTCGTCCCAGCTTCTTCTGCGCGTTTTTAAAGTCAAAAGAAAAAGCTCGCAAAGTTTTAGTTTTCATTAATGAAAACAAAACAGAGAACGATACAACAGGAAAAATTACCCTCGATAAGATCTAATGGGTACTTTAATCTTCTGACAGTTCTTTGAGACATATTACAGAATTTTAAATTGCGATATAAAAATGCAATCAACGGGAATACTTTTAATCCCTTAAAATTTGCAAATATTGAACATTAAGAATTAAAATAGTCTTTTTGAGATAATTATGCAAGTTGAAGTGTAACATCATTATTTGATACATCCTGTGATAAAACTCTGTCAGCAATTAAAATCAAATGAAGAATGAAATACAGTACGGTGTTTACCAGGGTAGAGAGGATATGCACTACATTGGAAAATTCCTTTTCATGATTGAGTTGTGTAATTGATAAGTACAGAACATATTCTAATCTTTATTATATTAATATTAAATTTATATTTTATACAACAAATCCTGGAATAATTACCTGTGTATACGAATCTCCCGGGGGCACCTTTACAAAACTGCTTTGACTTGTAGGACAACGTGACCTCTACTACACCTGGGAGCTGTCGCGCAGGTGTCTGAACACGGATGGCATGTGATGTAATCAGCTGAAACGTCATCAAGACAATGTGATTAGAAATATGAAATTTTTGTTTATTATGTTTATTGTAAGAAATAAATCTCACCTATATTATGAAAAGTATAGATAGTGTTAAAACATTGATGGTTAATTTTATAAAATTTTAAGCCTTGCTGCAGTGTTTTCCGTAAACTAAAACTAAGAAAGCGCGGGGATGGCACCTAATAATATTTTTGCCGATATATATAATATATAATAGAGAAAGCATAGCTACATTGGCTATTCGATATATATAACGCAATGGCGGATCCAGAGGGGAGGTTACGGGGGTTGCAACCCCCCCCCCCTTTGGATTTGAAAAAAGAAAGAGAAATAAGAAAGTTCCAATTTTTTTGTTGTGTTTTTACTATAGAAAATGTATGGTGAAAGGCTAATGTTGTAATCTATAAAGAAACTCGGCTGTAAAAACAAAATAAAACCCCCTCCCTTTACAAAATAGGATTTTCGGGTTCGGAGATTTATTTTCCTTTCTTTTTCAAAATCTTTCTGGTAATGTATACAAGTACTTTTTCCCAGATTGATCAACGTCCAACTTTCAAAAACCATACTCCACCCTGTATCGATATTCTATTGAGTTATTTAACTATATATATGTGTACAACGTACGTTTTAACTGTTTTCGCCTTCAACCCCCCCTTTTGAAAAATACTTCAACCCCCCCTTTGAAAAATTTCTGGATCCGCGCCTGTTAAACGTTTGATGATTTATTTTTTTTTATCTGTCAAAGACTTGAAATTGCTTCTTCGGGACCTGTACTTCTGATAGAAATTTTTATTTCAAAATCACGCAGTTTTTTATTTAACTAAAATCATTTTTCTTCAACAACAATGAATCTTTTTTTTGTGATTTTTTAAAATTTCTTTATAGTAAATCCAGTGGCTATAAGAACTGTAATGTTACTCATCGTTCGTCCTGGCGTGGTATGACACGGTACTTCGTTTTATGTATTCTGGTGAGTGAGATCTGTTCTATTGCCATCGATTTCTGCGCTCGGATGATTTGCGAGCATTAAACTAGTGTACGACAATATAACTCGTAAATATTTAAAACAAAACAATGCTGATGTTCTTAGAGCTAAGCTCGTCGCCTTGGAAAGACCCAAAGCTGACAATTAGAGCCTCTTATTCCGACGTTTGGTTGACATTCACTTTCAATTAATTATCTCGAGATCATATACCTTCGCTCGTTTTTGGTCTTTCATTATTAATTCATGGCGATTCGACTTAAACGAGGAACGAATTGTCCATTTGTATTTAAAAAATTCCCTATTAGGCCTTGGTTCACAAGCAGAATTTTCTACATTTAAATATTTCAGGAATTGCAACTATACATAAATTCGATCATATGTAATCAGAATAAAAAATCTGCTCTGTGATGTGTCAGAATGTGAAATTATAATCCGGGTCGTCCAGAAATGTCACGTGAACGCGACTCATGTTTCCCGGGCTTTTGAGAGGACTGATCGTAACACGGCTATCTACAGCAACCATCTGCCAAATCGTGACCCAGGTATAGAAAGCCATTACATTTTGACTCTTAAATAAAACAGTTAAACGCACGATCAATAGATGATATCGGAGATTAAAATGATAAATTTCCTTGTTCAGTTTCAACAAGACTTGATTACTAACGGTAACTGTAGTCCTCGGCTATGTTAGATATGGCGACCACCTTGTTAAAATGACATTGAATGAAAGTGTTTTTATTAAAAAGAAATTAAATAATTATGTGCCATAAAAACTATTTTAGTTAAATCATATTTAAACTTCTGTCCCCTGAGCATTTTATTCCTTGGGTTCTGTGCAATGTCTATCAAAATATTCTTCTAAGCTATAAGGGGCACCTTTATATGAACACATGCAGACATTTACCTCACTCCACACGAACACGGAACCAAACGCCACCTGGAGCCCGTCAAAAAAGTTATCCCCAATGATGATGATGGTAGTTCCCCCTAACGTCCAGCCCTCACTGGGACAAATGGCCTTGATCGTGGGCGTGGCTATAGAGAGAAAAACGTGGTCTAGAATATTGACTGACTTTTTTGACAGAAAACTAAAAGAACATTTAGGCAAAAGTGATTTAACTAAACTTTAAAAAGCAAAAGCAAGGTGGTGTTTATGAGTATAAGAAATGCAAAACAAAGAGAAACTGGGGATGCTTTGTAGAAGCGGTGGTATACTTTGTCTGTTTGTCTGTCCTATAGCCTGTAATATACTTACTGATGACCCCGGCATCACGGGGGTAGCGACCGAAGGCCCTGGAGGTGTACGAGTCGGCAAAAAACCAAGCATCTAGGGATGAGAAATATTCGCGTGTCAGTTATTTTCACACCATTGTACTAAGCTATAAATGGAACTATAGCTGACATGCAAAATGGCTGAGACTTGACTTTAGTATATCAATCATGCATTGACATAAAGCATTCACTTCTCCAAGTCTTGTTTTAAATCATAACCCTTGATTAAGTGTTTGGTAAACAAATGACGGGGCTGTATGTTTTTGTTAACTGTTTGTCCCACCAACACTTTAGTGTTAGCTGTGTACACAAATTAGCTACAATCACTGACATTAGCTTCCTAAATGTCATCAATTTGCTGCAATTATTTTCATCTCCCTGCTTAAGACGAATAGGGAAAGGACTCTTGATTTACTTGAGAACTTGTAGAAAGCTCTTAACATTTTTCAAGTGTGTATTGATTCGGCACATTTGTCGCTCGACTTCTTTGAGAAAAGCTTGATAGCTTTTTGTCTTTTTCCTCACTGAAGACAAGAATGAGCGACTTTGTCTTAATAAAAGGGGTGGGTTAAATTCATTAATCTAAAAAACAGGAGTACAGATGGTAAAAGAAGGGCCACTCCGGAACAGATGTGTCGGGGAGAATCAGATTTTAGACAGCTGGTGTGTTATGGGGTGTGGATGAGTGCGCTATTGTTATTTTAATTTAAATTATAATCAACCATCAAATGTTTAATTGTCTTTTAGGTAACTCGATCGCACTAGTTTGGACATTCTTGAATAATTACCATTCACTAATACCAAAGACGACGTAAATGGAATATGTTGTGACTTGCAACTCAAACAAAAAAAAAATAGTGTAACTGGACAAAATATTAGCAACTGAATCTAAGAAAGCATAACAAAAATAACTCGTAACATTCCAAATTTAAAACAGAGAATTCTGATAAAGGGATAAAAATGACGTGGTTAATTATTTGACACGTTACTATATGAACTTAAACAAATCAAAATGATCAAATTGAAGGAAAAAAAATCAATCAAAATGGATTACAAATGAAAACAAATAATAATCCACGAGGAAGAAGTGTTTTTTCCCAAAGTAAATATCATTCTTATACCGTTGCAAACGAGTATTAATATGTAAAGAGTATCGGTGATAACTTTCTTTTTCACAGTTAAAGAAATAAAACGATAAAGAAAATTGAAAATACAGTGTACGCATAAAATGACAAGAAAATTCCAGTATGTTAGAAACGATTGACTAGATTTAAAGATGAGTGCAGTAACTGACCTCCGTCCGTAGGATCCAGTCGTCTGGCACGGCGACCATGTTTGGAATTATTGTGAACAAACATGTTATCCGAGACGGCGAGCAACGTTCCGTCTACAGAAATAGTCGTACAAATAGCCACCTGGAAAAAATGAAGGTATAAATTTTATTTTTTTTACTCTTCAGAGAGTTATATTCTTAGCTATGTTGACATTTGTTAGTCTATGTGTCTATGTTGTTAATATAAACAAATTGTATAAGACCTAGACATCAAAATCCGGTTTCATTGCTCATTTTCCCCGTTGCACTCCTATTCCGTCTCATGTGTATATTTAATCCGAGGGAACAAGTTGTTCCCGAGATCAATTTCCGATAATCACCTTATTTTATTCATCGACCTATCATCAATGTTGTCATTCTGTCTTAAGAGACTTCATTTTTTCACCTATTCTTTGTTATTACACAAATTTCAACTAATAGCCATTGACAAACACTCTAATCCCCGAGCGGCCTTATACTAAGCACCTTTTCTGCCTCCGTTGAAGAGGTTGCACTGAAGAGCTCCTAATCTTATCAATATGTCTCATTTTCTGGGGATTAGGTTAAATATAATGCTGGAGTTTCAAAAACCATGCATCAACATTCTTTTAGAGATTTTATAAATATCATTAAAGGGTTTAGAGAGAGATGGATTGAGCAAATGATCAGAGTTTGTCTTTGTTTCCGAGATCGTGCAGCCTCGTTCTGACAAGTTCCTGCTCAAATAAAGCATTAACTCTGAGACTTTCTCTCCAGTAACTGGGATTATAGAACGACAAACCCATTATAAAATGCTGCTTACCAAGAAAGGAGAAAAAAAATATTGTAATTAAGCATTTACTTTAAATCTAGAAAATAATCATAAAGAAACTTGAAAATAGATGATCCATAAAAAAAATTGCCTCAAATGGCAACAGCAATATTAAGTTTGGTCCTAAAAACATGCTTACATTTGAATTTTTGATTTACGATTAATTTCTTTTCGTTATTTACCGTACTTTTTTAAAATAAGTATATCAAGACATGAATTAAATATCGGAACAGTGTGTACCTGAAATCTCCTCATATCGCGTGGGTTCCCTGCATTCTTTAAACAGTTTTGATTGCACTTCATGAAGAACTTTAAGAAAAACCTACAAAACAAAGAACAGTGACTACGTCAGTCTACATAATGAATTGTTCTAAATTAAGAGACGATGGAACTCCAGATAACAGTCTGTTAATCATTGTGATGTGACTATAAAGTAGGATCGACACACCAGACTGTTCAGAAACCACCAATTCTCACATCTGGCCAGAAATTTATATAAAAAATCATTTTTTTATTTTCAGGTTTATTTTCTAGCTTTTCTTTGCAGCATCAGGAAATGACAACACAAAATCGACTAAAGTCTCTCGTTAAGGCTGAATGCTAAACTCAGCCCAGTTTTTATGACGATATTGCATGTAAAGGGTTAGTTCTGGTAGCAGGTAATAAAGAAATACACTATCAATTCCTCTATCAAATGCTCAATACCAGCATCAATTATGCAGTACCCCGGCCTGGCGTTTCGGAACGTTTGCTAGAGTACCGTTATTTCTTGGTGTGATACTAACCAAGATCGAGTTACGGACAAAGGTCTTTCATATCATAAATATAATATTTCTGTCTTGTCCTAACTGGCCCGCTCAACCTTAAAAAAGTTTGAACCGCTTTTATTATGAAAAAACGAAAACAAAAATGTTACGATGAAAAAAAAATTAGCATTGTTTTCTGGAGATAATTTTTTTTTACCCTTACCCGGAAACAATAAGTATTTGCATTTTTTTTTTATTTTCCAGTAAAGTTACCCGGAAGAAAGTCCCCCCCACCACTGAATCTTATTTACCCTGACGAGCAGCCCCCTGGGACGATTGTTGCTCATGTGTAAGCCCATCCCCCCAGAGGCCCGTATAAGTGGAGTGAGAAAATTACCTGTGTATCAATAAATGATTGGATCCGAGATCTCGCGAGACTTTCCGTGTAAAACCGTACCAGAATTACACTAAAGCAATTAGTTGTCTACCGACAATCTCTCATACATATCAAAAGACGCACGATTCATATACATGTATTCTATTACTTTTTACAATAGCTGATGCTTATTCAAAATGTCAACATTCGGTCTTTTTCTCCGAAAAAAGTTATTCCATCTCAATTTTATTCTATTCGTCCTCAACATTTATTTATTTCGGCAAAATTAAAGATTCTAAAGTAACTCAATATATTGCAGCTTTACTGCTTTTCTTACAATAGAAGTAAAAAGGAGAACCTTCATTTGACACCTTTTAAAAAACTTTAAAATTGTGTATTCTGTTGTCCAAGTTTTATAAAGATCAAAATAATAGGGGTAACATTTTAAAGATTTTCACATACTCTAAGACCTGTTAATACCACCGATAATATAAGTGTTTCAGCCATAATTCTTTCTACATTGTACCTGTGTAAAAATAACGAGTGTTGTTAGAGGAGTAGAATTTCAAGTAAATGTTACTATCGCAACACAGTTTGTTGAAATCATATGAATCATCTTAGTGTAATCTTATTGTGTATCGTTCTATTGAAATCGGAAAAACACACAAACACACGGACGACAGAACCCTTACCAAAGCATAAACAATATTGTAATAGAAAAAAGAAACAGATGCTTTAAGAA
Source organism: Saccostrea glomerata (assembly GCA_003671525.1). Lineage (NCBI taxonomy): Eukaryota > Metazoa > Mollusca > Bivalvia > Ostreida > Ostreidae > Saccostrea > Saccostrea glomerata. The sequence goes on along the minus strand of PRKT01000109.1, from coordinate 813,705 downwards.
AACTTTATATAGTAATAAATTTGTTTTGATTCACTTTCATGCCGCGTGTTATGTTGATTGGACAAGTTAATCCATAATGGCGGAAATATTACAATTTCCTCATCATTTTCAAGTCATCGCACCATTTGATTCCAAACATCAGACGACATAGCATCCCGGAATCGGCACATTAATGTCGGTAATACCTGAGTCGCGATCCCGATCGATAACATGTAGCGACACACTTCAAATAGAGACCATTATTGTTATTGAATGAGAGCAAGAGACACAGTCGGATCGGAATTGCTGGCGTTCAACAGGAACCATCAACTAATGATATTTTGTTTAAGCTTTCCGGAACAGGTCTCGTATGACACGGGAAAAGTTATTTAATTAACGATACAACATCAATCAACAAGATCATAGCAGGACCGCAGCAAAGGCTCGCAAAATATGCAATGTTTAATTTGCAGAATTCAAATTTCCAAATCGATAGAAATTTAATAATTTAGTACTGCTTTCCAAGTTTCTGAAATTTTTTTTTGTCTTTTGTTGTTTAATGATCAGCTTTCAATGTTTTCACACTACAACATTTGATGCCATTTTGTCAGCTTTTAACGCATAACAAAAGCATTAGAATGATTTCTTTTACTATGATCTTGCTTTCCTGGTGTAAAGATTTTTATCTTGTTTGATAGAAGCATGTGCTGTTGTAACAGTGAATAGATACTGAGAGAAATGTACTAATCCTGGGAAAAAGTCTTATCAGAGCTTTTTCTGTTACACTGATATGCACGTCTCTTCCCTGTGGACCTATTTGAAGGCAGAAATATTGACGATAATACAACTCTATCATTCTATTTGCAGAATGCACTATTGATCACAGGACCAAGAGATTGGGGTAAAACCAAAATCGGGTTGATTAGCAAAATAAGCTACGAAAGTAAATTGAACAAGTACTCTCTTGGGGAGGATGTTGTGTTGGGTGCTTAGGGTTAAGGGGTTACGGCAATTAGAGGAACCCGATGTGTGCTCCTCGGACTGTCTCTGGATTTCACACATCAAAGATCAATGACAGAGAGAGCAAAGCACGTCTTAATTATAAACTGACAGTTAACTTATTTCATAGAAGAAATTATATAATGTTAGTGGTTAATCTGTGTAGAAATAATCACGTCTTGTGTCAATAACTTAACGTGATCTTGGCAATATAGTTTGTTATTGAAGAAACATATTTCGTAGATTAATTGTGACGTTTATGTGTTGATTATAAATGACTAAATATCATCACAGTAATGCGATTCCTATAACATGTTAAGATAGTTTATTTAGACAAGTTACTGTAGAAAACTGCGAACATTTCATTTCCTCGGAGAGTCATCCGCCTGTGGTAATTATTGTTTGAAAAAGTGTTGGGCTGGATGGGAATACAAATGTTTTCATTTACAGCGGAGTGATACACCATGTGAAAATTAGTTCCCAAGAGAGTCCTAAATACACAAACAAACATGTAGTAACGAGGGTTTATATTTTTCTTTCTGCGAAAAGGTGAAATAGATACTGTGGCAAGGCCATTAATGAGCAGTTTAAACAATGTTACATCAAAAGATAAACAAATTCCTTGCTCTTTACGATGACTTGTATTATGACCGATTCCTGCCAAGACATAACCGCGCCCAGAAAATCACCTTTTCAAACGATTGTTAATTTCTAATGTTTCAAAGATACATTGGAAAACACACACAATTTCAATGTGTATATGACCTTTTATGCAGCAATATCTGATCGCTCTCCGAATTCTCCCATCAAAATTGATAAATCCAATTATAAGACAAAAATCGAAACTCCGAAGATTCTGAAAAGATAGTTTAGCAAGAATTTTAGTTACAAGAAATGATCTGTTGGACGCAGCAGACGTACATCTTGGCGGGAACATTCCCCGGAGACCACTGCCACGTCACGAGTCCGGCCTCGACAGGACTACTAACTATCTAACGTAATTGTTCTCCAACCAATCGGAAACCCCCGGGAATTCTCCCTCTAATTAGTCGTCCACATTTCTAAAGACAGTCAACCTTCCGTTTTATAGGAACAGAAGAGGATTGTAGACTTCAAATTCTTCCGACTAACACGTTCACAAGTCGATGACTTCGGCTTCGTAATTCATTTGTATAATAGATTTTACGATATTTTCAATTTATATGTGTATTTTTTTCCTTAAGAAGTACATGTATTTAAATTTATAATATATGATAATATTTTTTAATGTTAGAACTCTCTTATTTGATGAGTTTTATCACTTGTACTTCATCAATAAGCATTCGTCTCTTTCCACGAGACAGTTTTGCCATATTTTCCGTGTCGTTTTCTCATCGGAAACTGGCACCAGCCACATCATTTCAAACGGGTCTTCGGTTATCGCGGTAACTAGCAGAAGTGGATGCACAAAAGGCGAAACGCTCGTAATTTATGATAATTAGCTCGAGGTCCACGTGCCGATTAGATCTTTTATATCCGGGGCACGTGAATATTATCACTTCCAGCGGAAGTTGATTAACTCGTGAGCTTCTTCGACAGCGAGCACATTAAGATAAAGGTTTGTGCTCTCATTTATAGAAACTTTCTTTTTGCCCCTCATTCTGACTTCCAATAAAAATACTGAACTCAGAAAATGAGGATCAAAGGTCCCGCGGGGGTTGTATTATACCATCAACGTCGCCATATAAACCAAGAGCAATCACTGGCCCTGGATAAATGACAAAATATATTTCTGAACAAACCAACGACAAATTCAGTTTCAATTATCGGCTCTCGGCGACTTCTGCATACTTATCCATCTGCGGCCCAAGTCCAAATCGCCATAAACATTGTCACCCTATAGTAAATTTTGTAATGGCTGCCCCGCGTTCGCCTTCCTCTCGGTCGTCAGCAGACGACTTTAGAGTGTTAATCGTATTAGCACGGCTAAATGGTCGCCATGATGGATGGCTCTGGCCAAAACTAGACCATTTCCATCATTCTTAATGGAAATATTCTCTCCTACTTGTCCAAATTTCTTTACGTCAAAAGAGCATTGTTTGGAAAGAGTTTCAAATTTTTTAAAAGATCATTAACTATTCTCTTTCTGCTGCAGAATTGTCACGAATTATTAGCGATGGTTTAAGGAAATTATTTTAAAATTCATGTTGATTAAATTAGTTTCTTTCTGATTTATGCTAAACTCTTTATTCACATGGAATAATTATGGAATGATAATTGGTAATCTTTATTTGGTCGTGTTTATAAACTGTATTTACAAACAAGTTCGATCTGCATTAGATAACGACTAAAAGAATAGAATGACGGCGATGAAGCATTGTTAACGAAGCTCCTCTTCAGAACCGACGTTTTTGTGAACATAAAGAGTCATCAGGGACCCTTTGTCTAAATAGATTTAACAAACCTACCTAATAGGCTAATTGTTCTCTTGACAAATTACACCAAATAGTGCGTATGAATATTCAAGATCCCAAACCCCGCGAGGACCCCGGGTTAAACTAATGGCGAAATAGAATTATCGGGTTCGGAGTGCTGCTAGTTACGGACTTCGGTATTGTTCTGCAAGCGAGAATTCCACAGGGACGCCGCCGAAGCCTTCATAATCAGCAATATACAGTGCTTCTCATCTTCATTCAAAGATCGTAAGTTTTATTTGTTAAATTCGTCCCACCAGGGGCCGCTAAATTGAATCGGGTAGATATGATCAAGGCAATATCTCTCTATCGGAAACACCGAAAAGGCAAAATCCGTGCCGTAAACGATGAACAAGCGCTCTTTCAAACACTTACTTATCATTAGGAAAAAACCCCTGAGATTTGCACTGCGAGATTTTTTTCTTTTTTTATGAATTACATAAGAGAAGGCATGGAAGTCAATCATTCTGATTTTTCTAACGAAGATTACTTTGATGCTATAAATTTAGTTGTAATTTACAAAATAACCTCACCATAACTAAAAATAAAGTGAATTTATTCATTTTATTTACTGGGAGTATTTTGATATTTCAGAAAAAGTTTTGTGACATGCTCACTGTGAAAGAGATATCAAATATCGTATACATGTATTTATATGCAATTTCAAAACCAATATCGTTTTGGTTTTCAGCTTGTTTTTAAAAATGATTTTCCCTATAATGATATCGTAATATGTTGGTTATCCCATGTATGATGGAATTCAAATGTTTGGCACCTTTAACCGGCCGTTTTTATGAGAGGAAATATCAGTACTTGTCTGATCGATTGGACCTAGGAGATGTATAAAGCAGCAATCATGAATTATTTGTGAGGCCTGTTTTATATGGTGTTTTGATATCATACACAGAACAATATAACTATATATATGTCTGTAAATGTGCTGCAGAATTCACGTTTGTCTCTTCTTATTATTTACAAATACATGTATTGCTTTTTTGATTTTACAGAAATCAGAACTTTCAAATACTGGCATCTTAACAGTGCTTAAGGACAGAGACAAAGAAACTAGAGAACGCTTCAGGCCTGGCACAAAAAAATGACGAATTATTGGAGAGTGTAAATTTTTATTTTGCAGAAACACCAATTTGGAGAATAATACAAAAATGAAGTTTCCAAATATTGATTCTGAAAAACTTCTATCGTCAAACCAGACAAGCAGGACGACTTAACACACCCTATTAAGGCGCGTATCATCTTCGGGCGATCGTGACGTGACCGGTTCCTGGAAGCTGGAGGCATCGGCGTGCAATAAAAATATTGTCAAACCTAATTTGGAAGTCGCTCCGTCACCGCCACATTTGAACGAGCCAGTGTGAGCTTCTTTGGTATCATATTAACAGCGGTAATGGTGCAGTTGAAAGCCTGCGATCGCTTTAACCGCGCTATCGCTTTAACCACTGACAGAGAAATGATAGACCAGCATTCGGGCCTGCAACTTTACCAATATGATTATATGATGATGGACCGAAATTACGGGGGTCTGGAAAAGAGGATGTGACCCCGGCTGTTAGAGGATCCGTCAACTGACTTCTCTATATTATATCTTTAAAGTCACAAAAATTAATTTAAAGGTTTTGTTTTAGACAATATACATGTAATGCGTCAGTATTGGTACTGGAGCAGTCCTTTGATACATCTCTAAGTACTCCCAGTAAAACCCAAATATTATTGAAAAGATGCATATTTGTATTTAATGCTACACTTAACAGTGTAATCACGTTATGATTTGTCTTGATGACAAACCATGAGCAAAGTTTCTTAAGATATGGCTTTAACGGCCGTTTGATATGGATATTATAGAGGTCCTAAAATAATTACAAGTTTAGCGGAGTAATATCATAATGCATTGTAGCAGCGGTTAAAAGCTCTAGGCATCATCTTATTCCATTTATTTGCTAATCTTCTGAATTTGACAAATAATTCATCTAGAAAAATCGTTATTGATATTGGAATTGACCACTGTTTTTCTGAAAGGAATTTTCAGTAAATCCTATTTATCTTGGGTTGATGCAGAGCGATAGGGTTCATAAAAATCATAAACGTCAATTAGTCCATCCACAAAAAAATCACCGGCCAAAATGAACAGACTAATAAATAAAGTTGTAGCTTTGTTTTAGTCATCCTAGTGAAAGATTAATGGAAGTGAAGACCAGAATCCCACTTTAAACTTAGAGCAAAAGAAAGATGCACAAATATACAAAATTATTTGACAATAAAACTACACTAGTGAAAGTAAATTGGAAATATGACGTGCCAAATTGTCACCCTGGTTACATAGAGGCGATAAAACCTCAGACAATCTCTCTTTTCACTGTCTGCTCCTGTTTTTCTGAATTTTTATTGTGTAAAAAAAGATTTACAGTATAAAATATTTCGGTTAGCTCTGAGATATCTATGTAATGATGTGGAGTATGGGAAGGTGTGAAAAGTTCTACATTATGTAATGATCGTGTGTGTATCTGTCTATCTAGTGTGTACAGACTATAATTTTGTGCTAGCTGTTTTTAATTTTTCGTGGATTTTTTTCCTGAAAAATGATTTTTAAAACAATTCATATCTTTAAAAAAGTAAACTTATTGTCAATATTGAGGATATAAACAGTTTTAAAAATCAAATCTTCATCGAAGTCATGATTTTGTAAATTTTAAAGTTAAGGACAGATGATACAAACAAAATGATGTCAAAAACATTTGAAAATAACAACTTGGGTCATATTTAAATGAGTAAAATGAAGATGTTTCACAGCGTAGTTTTTAATTTTTTAGTCAAAATTTCACAAAAATGGGATTTGAAGTGAAAAAATATTTGTATAGATCAATATTAAGGATGGCTTCAGAAGGGCGGACGTTTGAACATCAAAGAAGGTTTACAATTTCTTTATATTCTAGAAATTTATTATTTGCATCATTTGCAATGAAATTATGCCAAAAAAATATATACCGATCCAGGAATCCAATTTGTTGTTTCTATAATCTGTCCTTAAATTATCATATAGGTGTGTTCTGCGGTAACAGTAATATTAAATGAACACACATGTTAATGTAAAGACTTTTAGCACGTAAGTCGAGAAGAATTCAAAGATCTTAGAGTAGTCACTTTACTCTGAAAATAACCCTTCTGCCGTTTTCTCACTTGTATCTTCCTCGGGGGATATGTGATCAATGGAACGCGCTCGGTTTCATTCAAGCAGCAACAACACGTAAGCATGATGGCTACCCCCAGGGATTTGTGGGAAACGGTTTCGTAATAGTTTACAGAATGATAGGTAAATTAATTAAACAATTAAACAGCTGTTATGTAAATGTACTTCGCAATATTAATATACAGCGGTTAATTAAACATGAATGAAAAGAGCCTGATATTAAATTGATCTCAAAATAATTTTCGATCACAGCATATCAAAAAAACTTTTGCATCGCTTTGCTCTCATACTTGTTGCAACGCTTATAGATAGATTCGTGGATTTTTGTTGAAATCAAGCCAAATAATTTAGAGTAAATCCGGATAGAAAGAATCTATATGGAGCTGGGTGTCTGCTTTTAAAGAATTTCAAGTCGTAAATGTCACTTCATAAAGCTGCATATAAAACTGAATGAAGCGCTGGTCCATCGATCTGGTGAAGAGTGTTTCTATAGAAATCTTTTAGGGGACACCACACAAGAACTTCATTCTCCGTGGTTTTTGCGCTATTAACTCTCGGAATTAATTCATTAATACCGGGTCAAAAAAGAAATGATATTATCTCATTTTCTAGTTGCAAATAAATCTAGTTTTTAATCTTTCGGAGAGCGTTGGTCTTTGGCGTGGAGATTAATGCGACATTAGGCTTTTGTATTTTACCCAGTACAAAAGGTTGCAAAGTAATTGAAATAAGTTTCCTAACAAATAAAGAATATCGAAAATAGACCGGACTTCAAAATCGCTTCAATGATGATGCTACAGACTTCCTCTTAAGGTTTTCAATACCAAAAGTATAGAGCATCTTCCCATTTCACTGTGATGTGAAGACAGTTAACTTTTTGTGCTCAATCATCAAGCAAAAAAAAAAAAAAAATAATAAGCAATAAAATTACTACGCACAGTCTAAAATATCTACCGTAAATTGTTTTCTAGTCAATAGTAAAAATTATCGGAAACGATCGGAAAATCACACCATTTGATTTGGAGGCCCGTGGGGTGCCGCTGTCTCGGCATCGGGAACACCTGGTCTGAACGGGACATGTTTTGTTTTCTCGTCATACGTGGACAGATTCAATGTCTGACACATGTGCTGGAGATGTCGGAAGGGGAAATATCAAAAGACGGTCTGGTTTGTAATTAGACAGCAACTCAAAGAGAAAATTAAAGAAAATTGCTAATATCGGGAACTAAAGGTTATGACCCGAGAAACTGGACACCTTTAGAGATCGGTACTCGTTAAATGACAGACTTTTGTATCAAAACCCACTGAAAAATAAATAAATAAGAAAGAAATGACCCTACCTGTCAATAATGACGGGATCGGAGGGGGTCTCGTTTCTATTTCCACAACTTTTCTTGTCGCAGCACCGACTACAAACAAAAACAAATAAATAAACATTTTTTTTTATTCAGATAAAAGAGAAGCACTTCTTTAAGGTCTTGCGACACGTCAATCAAATATCTTTTGTGTCTGTTTTCAAAATAAAAACACCAAAATATATATTAGCCATGCTAAGTAATTTCCAATAGGTATATAAAGTATAAATGCCATTCCTATGGAATATCTTGCTCATATGCCTGATACTGTAAATGTACTGTACCTTAATTTTTTGTAAGGAAAATTTATAAAGTAGCCATATTTCATTGAAAATTTCTTGGGGAAAATTATAATTCAGGAACATGTTGTCTGACTTAAAATAAGACTTTTTTCTATAACCGTAAAATAATACGAAATAAGTAATTGATATACATGCATAACAAGAACGGGAAAGAAAAGCAGATTAGAGTTTATAAAGTTCCCTTTTTTAACTTATAATTTTATTAATTGTTTAAGAATATGAAATCCACGGAATTATTTCATACACAACCAAAACAATTAAATGCAAATGCTTAATGCCTACATCAAGTACAGTGCTGTAATTTAATCTTGCTTGTATTTGTTTCGTTGTGAAAAATATAATTATCAAATAGGAATAATACTGGTATCTGAGAAATTATTAATGAATAACACATACAATGTACTTGGACAAAGAGCTAGAAACTTAATGAACGGTGGATAATATTGATCTTTATTAACATTTGTAAAAAATTTCATATTCATTGTATTTAATTTTAATTCTAAAAACCACAAGAGTGAATTACAGGCGAAAATTCGAATAAAGTAAAGACTTCGAATTTCGTTGGTAATGAGAATGACAGAGCATCAACTTTTAGTCTATAAATTCACTTATCATTCTCTTAGATTGCATGCTTAATTTTCGCTTGATTCCACATAAAGACAAGATTAATTAAAAACGTTTGAACCTAGGCGTTGATCAATCGAGCAATATGTAATAATCAAGAGCGGACGTCCCCACGCAGCGGGAGGGGCATAGTAATGAGGTCATAGAGGGGGGAGACAGCCCCGCTCCAGATGGTTCAGACAGGGGAAACAGATTGTAGGGAGTGATAAATGAAAAGTAATGGGGTTCAATTTGTTATGAATGTAAATATAATGTCGGGAGGATAAGAACGCTATCATTGTTTGTGGAGGGGGACTGAGCTGTGTGTTGTCAACAAAACAGTTAGAAGTGTTGTATTTACTGACACAAATAAACACCCTCTGTTTTGCTTGTTTCAATTGTTACTAAGGTGTAAAATTTACTGAATAATCATTTCAAAATGCTAACGCACGAAATGGGTAATTATTATCCGGTGAACAAATCCAGTTTACATTTGTTTATTCTTTAATTATTATGTTCCCCAAACGAAGTTGGGGAACATATTGTTTTTACTCTGTTTCTTATTATTATTATTATTATTATTTTTCTTCTTCTTCCTGGAACTTTTTTGTCCGGGAATGATCTTGTAAACTGTTCGTCCGATGTAGGTAAAACCTTTTTAGGGTTAGTAGACATGTTATGTAGATTTGCGGAATCAAGGTCATTTTGCGCGCACGTGCTTGCAAGAGCGTGCACGTGCAACACGTGAAATGACCAATATAATAGATATAGCCACAACTGTTCTATTTTTAGATGAAATGTTTTGAAACTCATAATGTGAGGATATATTAGTAGTATAGACATGAAGACATGGTGAAAATAGCAAGATCTCACGCGCATGCACGTGCACTTCGCTCTGATTGGCTGCAACTAAAGTCTCAATATCTTTCTTGTTTTTTGACGAAATCCTTTGAAATTTTGAACATAGCCATGTATTAGGATATCCTACAACATGAAATATAGCAATTATCATGAAAACACGTGCATGCACGTGCGCTGCAATCTGATTGGCTGAAACTTTAAACAGCTATATCTCCCTTGGTTTTCAACCAAAGAGGATGGGATTTGGAACATAGATAGATATAATGGACTTCTACAAGTAGGTTTGGTCACCATGCACATGCATACACGTGTGTGTACATGTGCTGCAATCTGATTGGCTGAAACTTTAAACAGCTATAACTCCCTTAGTTTTCACCCAAACGGGGTGGAATTTAGAACATAGATAGATGTAATGGACTTCTACAAGAAGGTATGGTCACCATGCTCATGTATGCACGTGCGTGCACGTGAAATGAGTAAAATCAAACATACACTTGAATGAGCGTATTTTTTAAATAATTTTGGATTAAATACTTTAATATTCAGTGTATTAAAATATAGATTGTGCAGACAAGATGATAAGGTCATGACGCAAATGCATTCACATGTGCACGCGTGAAATGCTAAAGTTTAAATGATTTTTGTACACTTCTTTGTAAATGTTGTTAAAATCTCAGATGCATAGAGTTTGTCTTATTTAATGAAGCTTACAGGGAATATGGCACCAAAAGGGAGTTGGGGAGTGTTTGGGGAACATCTGTAACGGTCCCCGTTACAATTAGCACTAGTTTAGATTTAATTTCAACCGGATTTGATTTTAAAGATGATAGAATTAAAAGAAGCAAAATTTGCTCATATCTATTTCCTACGTTAATTAGTTTTTGGTCGATTGATCTAAAAAAGAAAGTGCCACTGAGTAAATGATTTATTGAGTACCTGCACATGACTTCATGCGTGAGTAACACTCGGCACATCTCGGGGTTTTTGTCCTGTCCTTCGTAGATAATTGCCTGCAGGAAAATGAAAATAAAATACTTAAAAATTTAAAAACTTTGAGCAATTCAAAAAATTCAAATCAAAATTGTTCGAAAGGCTTTACAAATAAAATGAACAGTGCTGTCAATTTTAGATATTTCTGGGGTCAATGCGTAGTCGTCGATTAATTGATTTTATGCTGAATTTGAGTCCGTTTGGTAATATAAACGCTTACAACGAACGCCGCTCGGGCAAATTACATTCATAGCCTTATTTCTTCACTCAAGAAACGCGGTGGCAATATTCAATGAACGCCTCTCTCGGCTATGAGAGGAGAAAATTGGTCTATTGTACTGACTTCATTTACATCTATAACCAAGAATTTAGCGACTCGCCATATGCTCCGGATATTCTCACAAAAATACAACACAGAACATGCCTCTGAAATTTAACGCTGGTATTGCTTGCTTAATGAATAGTGTATAGTTCGTTGTTACATTTCCTCTTGCAAATGAGACTCGAAAATCATTGGACAAATTTCATTTTCGTCTTCTAACAAATATCAGATGTAAATAGGGGTCAAAATGAGAGGATTATAAATTCTCCTCCATCCTTTCACAATTACGATTCTGCAAACCGGTAGAACTTTGGTGGCGATTTAGCGGCAAAATTTCCGTGACACCTCTGGAATACCTTCGTGACACCTCTGACAGTTGCGGAATTTAAGGCACGTTGTCCAGGAACACTCGGCATATCATCTAACCAATGGCGGTGGAATTTTTGCAATAACGGATAAATATTTATTCATGCATTAGAAACTTCTTGGGTTACAAGTCATATTCATTAGCTTAAAATGCTATCAATTATCAAGTAATTAAAGATATATGGGGGATAAATTGCTACCTGTTTTGTGACGGAATCGATGAGACGAACGAAAAGATCCTGTTCCTGCCGAACTCCTGAAAAAAATTAACAATTACAAATGTTAGAATAGTTTTTGAACTGCATCACTGAATAACGATGCGAGTGAAAATTGAAACTAGCAATTTTATTGTATGTTAGAAATTAGAATGCTTTATACTGAGAGAAATTGGTGATCAATATTGGTTATGTTTCAGAGGATTATATTATAATTAATTTATTAGAATTGCAATTACGAAACTATTTTCCCCAGTTATTTAAAGGTAATATTATATCAAACATTTAAAATCATTTATTAAAGAAAAAATTACTTTGCTGGCATTTTAGCACTTTTTTAAAATTCTAAAGAAATTGTGCTTTATTAATAAGGTATAATAAAAAAAAACGGCTTTTAAAATGAGCAAGCATATTCACAAATCCAAGTAAAAAATTCTGCTTTTTTGTGCTGTGTTTAACTCGTTTTTCTTCGATTTCTTCTACGCCAAAATAAAGAATTGCATTCGATTTTAAGCAGTGGGTGGCCAGAAATTAATGATAAAACAATACGTCACGGGGTAAAACAATTTACATCTACACTTAACGGAATCGTCACTCTCATGTTCCCAGATAAAAACCATCGGAGCGTGTCCGTAATCTCGGAGAGAGAGTATGTTACACGAGAAAAATCCACGGACGACTGACAACACAAAATGTCTTCATCATTTCTGATCTCATAACCAGAATTTTCCAAGCCTATGGCCACCAGTTCCCGTTATTGTGAAGAGAAAAATCTTACTCAAGGAAACTGAATAATTAATACTGTACTAAAATAAAATGAAAAGAATCAGCTCCAGCACCCAAAAGATTCACGTTAATAAATTATAAGCAATGCAGTTCTTTATTCCTTGCTTTCTGCCTTTTTTTCTCCTTAATACAATCAATACGATCCATTATTTAAAGAAACTGTTATTTTCTAGTTCGACAGAATCTCACCCGCCATCTGTCAGAAAAGGTGGAATTCGGTAAAACTCGGGAGATCCGATCGAATTAGGTTCATTGTTATGGGTTTGGGATATAACGACCTTCTTTCTTTAGAGAATCTATATGTTACCTTTTTACCATTGTCAGAGTACGTTTGAGTGATGTATTTTTTTCAACAAACGTTTATTCGATCCTATCATTTTCTCCCCCGACTTAATTCAATCTGCTCCGTAAAAGGTGACAAAAGTGCTGTATGAACACTCCATAAAAACTCTCCGCAATGCGATGCATTCAGGCGATAATAAAAAAATACAAGTGTATGCAAAATCCATTTAGCGTAAAATTATGTGGAGTTGTTGTTTCTCGTTAATTGAGAATTTAAAATGGACAAATAAATTAAAGTTAGTATTCTGCTATTGTGTTTATCAGAAAGAAATATTTTCAATTTTTAATAATGTATAAAATTGACAGGAAATAATTAACTATACTTTGAAAAGTCTTCAATAATTCAGTTTATCGTACTTTCAATCTTGAATTTATTTAAATTCCCGGAACTTCAGAAGTCGTTTGCCATTCTATCTTTATATATATTATTTTAATAACACTTTTATAAATCAATATTCTCATAATTTTCTGAAAGTAAAAATAAATATTTAACGGAGAAAATTTTAAATTTGAAAATTCAAAAGCAGTTGGCACTTACCATTAGCGTACAATAACTGGAGCCTGTAATGTATTCCATTATTCGTTTTTTGGCCTTCTAATTCCTAAAAAAAAAAATTAAGAAAAATTAAGTCGCAACAATTTGTTATAAACAATTTAGAAAAAATACATATCAAGGATTTGAGTAATATTTTCAATCTGATTAATTTATCCTAAAAGAGAAAAAACGACCGAATGAAATAAAATGTACAAGGTTTTTCCGCAATTGTATTAATGAACTTTACGTCAAATTTTGAATGACAGAACTGATCTAAATTAATATTACCGAAACATGAAATAAAACAACTCTCTAAAGATTTATGTAAGGGATAAGGGACCTGACCCGAAATACGACCTGAGACGTAACAGAGAAATCCTTTAAAAAAATAGAACGGCGACGGCTGAAATACGGACCTGATCCTTTTCTACGAAGTCAATGAAGGCAGTCCTCTCCACTTCAATGGGTTGTCCCTGCCGGTCATACAACGCCAGCACAAAATGGAAGAAGTTACTTTTCCGTAGATTACTCGGTGGCTGCTTTTCAAAATGTGCTCTTCCGAACCCCACACTGTAAAGTAAAAGTTAGTCTCCAGTGGGAAACGTGAAACTTATTGGAAAATGGCAGATTGAATACCTGAGGGGCCACTCTGGCGCTCGGTTTTCATCGCCAGTGCATTTTTCCGGTGATAAAGCTGAAGAATCTTGCATTTGCTTTTATTTTCCCTCAGACAGATATATTTCTTGTTATAGATAATGGTCCCCATTGAATACATTATATAGGTAAACCTCACTTGTTAGTTTACGTATGTGCAATGTTTGGACTAGTAAAGTGATAAATAATTTTGTAATAAGCTTGTATACTTACTTGCCCTGGTCCAGACTCGTGGGCTGCATCCAGTTCCGTATGGGGTTGGTTTGCACCGGAGCTACTGGTTCCTCCTTCATGGATGGGGGGTCGGGACTTCTAACGGATGTCACGGGTGGGGGAGCCGTAATGAACATGTACAATATTACACACAGGGAGAAAAACACACCGAATCTCCTTAAGAAAACATAGCTTCGAAAATACTAGAAATCACTAAAAATTTAACACTCCATTGTAACTTTGTAAAGAGACCTCACACACTTGTTGATAGAACATAATACATTTGAAACATCAAATATATCTTTGTCGCCCGTTGATGTTGAGAATTGTTTTACGTCGAATCCCATATGAGAGAGAAAAGAGAAATGTTATCTTATTGTTTAGCACCGTTATTTTGCAAAAAGATATAGGATTATTTACCCCCGTTTTCTGTATCGCTCGGGTGCTAGCCCCGTGAATCTCGAGGGTCTAAACTTTGTTGCATTCTCGTGTACGGTGTAAGGAGCTATATCCCCAAGGAAAGTAATATATCCCACGGGAGGCCCTAAGCTTCCACGATGACACCTACTTAGCCAATCAGAATCGCGCGTTTGAAAAGTTGATTGAAATATGAACGCCTTCCATCCAACGGGGCATTATCCTAGGGAGACTGCGGACCAATCAGATACGTTAGAGGGTCATTGATAATTTACCAAACACATGTTCTCTTCATCTCTTCATATCAATGCTTCTTCAGCCCGATTGATTCGCAATACTGTTATCAAATATAGTAGAATGGCAAGTTTTTACGGTATCTCAATGCACTCAGTCAAATGACAGGAGACTATCTAGTTTTATAATCAAAGATGGTTATTTTATTTTTCTTATATCATTATTTTATTTTATGTATCATTTTCTTTAAAGCCTTCCAAATTCTATTTGAAAATAATTTTTATTGTTAGAAAAATGAACTTTTTGGAAAGGGTTTTCAATATGAAAACGAAAAAATCGAAAGAAATAAAATTCTCTGAAACCTACGTCTGTTGAATACATTGAATAAATACAAATACATTCTCGGCATTAATTTGCATGATTTATTCACTGATTTTTTTATTTGAAATAAAATATTCAGTCTTTTTATAAAGTGAAACTTTCATTAAGAAACAGTCAATAATTTAATCTCATATTAATGTTTATGGGATTTTTTCTATTGAAGTATTTTATATAAAAATTTCCTTGTAACATTTGTCAATTTGTCAAACCTGTTTACTTACAAAGGTATCCCTAGCGTACAATTCTTCAAGAGAAGAATTATTGTTGAAATTAAAACTGGATTCCCTAAAGTGTTGGATTAATTTGAGAGGAATAAATCAGAATTAATCTCCCTATAAATGCTCTGGTAAACTTAATTTTGGAGATTGCTATTTTTCATTTGAGTACATTCTTCAATGTTTCTTTTTTGTTGCAGATTGCCTTCTTCTTGTTGAACACAGTAATAAAGAGTTGTGAACATTATGAGGATGAATTCACCAGAGGACCGAAAACAATAAGGGCGAGCAATGAGGTGTAAATTATCCGCCGTATTCCGCTACCCCAGGGGTCCGGCTTTTACACTAATCATAGCAGTTGACGACACGACGATTGCACAAGAGTCACAATAAAAATCTAGTTTTTCTAAAATATATCTAGATGGCGTTGTTCGTTTTCTCTCCAGGGGGACCATTCAGTAGTTACGAATACCACGACACAGTGCAGGGGGAACGCAAGTTTATTATCTTAAGTAGACAATTTTTGAGGCTGACTAAAACGCAATATTTTTTGTTGATGGAAATCTTGCTTTGTGAAACTGTCATTTGTTTTAAGGCACAGAGTAAGACTGACACGTACAACTGAATTAAATTATTATCAAGGGACTTCAACTTTGAAGAATCTTGGAATCAAATTCATTCGTGACATCAGAACAATGCCTTGATAAATCATAGGTAAAGATATACATTGTATATACCGGTATGTTTACTAAAGATCCAAAAACGAAAAATTGAGGATATATCTCATTTTTTTGTTTGTTTTTGGATCTTTATTTAGTAAACTTTTATTTCTGAATTCTTTTACAATTTAAGGATTATCCGGGGCATGAAAAAAAAAATAGTCGATGAAAAACGAAAATGAAATAATCATCTTGTGCTTGATTTGAGTAATATATAAACTTGCAATATTTTATCTCGTTTATTAAAATGAAAACCAAGATGTTTAGCATTTAACTTAAGAAAAAAAAATTTGCTTTTCGGGGACAAAAAAGAAAATCAAAAATATCACACAGAAATTAAAACAAAATGTTTTAACAATACTATCATTGGTGAAAAAATCATAAAATCAGACACATTGTGAAACCCAAAACAATAAAAACAAACTCGCATTCAATCAAATCAAAACATAATATTTGACAAAATTAAATTGCCATTTCTAAAGGCACTAAAGTAACGAGTGGTAGTTTTGCAATTTGCAAAACATTCCGTAAATTGCGGTATGAATATTTCAGAGTCGACATTAGCACTTCCAATATGATCAGGTTATTGTGGTGACATTAGTCCGATATATCTGAGCCATTCCCCGGGGACAGCAGCACTTGAGTCGATCCCCGGGGGCAGTAACACTTCAGTCACCTTGTGTACACCTTACAGAGATAGTCTGGTCGCGTGCTCTCTCCCCTCACACCACGCACCTGTCCAATGTCGCCACGGCGTGTGTCTCAGGTCGTCTGATACAACGGTAATTCAATAAAACGTAAAGTACCCCTCTCTCTTCTTTGTCACGGACGTGAATGACTTGTAAATAAAATAACAAATTATCTGTAGAATTTTCAATCAAATCTCATAATGATATTTGAAGATTTCCTAGTTTTGAAATCATTTTATAAATGTTTGGCCACGTACGATCTCAAAGCAACTTTCAAAAAATATAAAATGAATTAAATTAGGTATATGCTGATTGCATGATTTATGCGAAAAAAAGCTTTAAAACAGATACTTTTTATACTGTAAATCTATATATTTATTTCCTTTTTTCTTCTTATTTTTTTTTTAAAACGCAATTTTTTATGATCGTGAATGATGGCATGATAAATTTTATGCATTTAATTTGGTTTGTAACATTTTATATAATATATTTTATGATTGTGTACCTTAAGTTAAATACTGATTTTATTGTATATTTTCATTGTTAAATCTTTTTGAATTTAGAGCGAAATATAATGGCCTCTAGTGTCCTTAATTTAAATTTTGCAAGGATCTGAAATTAATTTCTTTTCCAAAAAAAAAAAATATTAAATGTTTAAAATGTTATATGTCTGATGTTTTCTTATTGTTATTGCAAAATTTAATATTTCTTTCGCATTTATACATGAAAATATCAAAGATAAAATATCATATTTTTTGCTTAGGAAATTGCAAAGAAAACTATATGCAACAGCTGTAGTATACCGGGTACTTAAAACTACGCGATGGTTTAGAAACAAAAATCTGTAAACTTAAGAAAACTACAGCTAAAATGTTCAAAATTAATACAACAAAACTTTAATTACTATTGATGCAAGTCTTTTACAATTTTTATTTGCATGCACGTTCAATAAACAGAAGGTATAATCCAAGAAATGATAGAAGAATGTTCAAACTTAATTTATCCCCTTTTTCCAAATCAATACCTCTTTTTTGCTGTTGTTTTTATTTTAAATTAGTCAATTTTAGAGTTATCTTTAGACAAGAAAGATATGCCGTTAGTTTTATTTTCATATTAATATTTTTTCAGTTATAACTAGACAAGAGAAATAACAGTTTTTTTTTTTAATTGTTTGTTTGTTTTTTTTAGTATGGTTATTTGTTGTAGTTATTGTTGTTTTCAATGATGATTTTTATCATCCGTTGGAGTTTTTAAAAAGTTACAGATCAATCTATTTTTTAGTTATATTTTTTGAAAATTCACATAGCATATTACTGCACTCAACCCAAAAAAACGGATTTGATTTAACAAAAAAGTTGATGAAAGAAGAATATCAGCAGTCTCGCTTAGAGTCATGATTTTGTAAGTTCTGTGGTCGATGCAATGACATTGTCAAATAATACAATCTAAATACTGACTGGTGCTTTTCATACTAATTTTTAGGCTATTATTTACACACTGAATTGTCGATGGATTTTCCAATATTTTCCGATCATGACAAGGAGCACACAGCGGATGTGACCTGTCGACAAGGGATTCTTATTCCTCCATGGCACCTGATCCAACCTTCAATGTTATTAAGGTCCATGGTTATTCTGCTCCAAATTTTCTATTATGCGAATGGACATTAGCTTGAATGCTGTTCGTTATTGCCATGTATTATATAAAGCTTGCCTTTTTCCTTCTAGTAATTATTTAAAATTGTCCATTGTTTAGAGATTTTTACCCTTTTTTTGCAAGACAATACATATGAAGTATCCTTATTTCGTGATACAGTCCTCGTTCTGCGTTAAACTTGTAATAATTTTCCACAAAGAGAATAGTACTCAGCTAAAGGTGTTTTTGTTTTGTTTTTTTTCCTTCTCACGAGTTATGTTACATCTGATAATTTGATATTTTAAATTCTGAGATTACAGATAAAAGAAGGACTTATAAGCTTACTAATTTAAATGCAGTTTGGTGACTTCAAAGCTTTAACTATATGCATTTGTAGAATAATGCATGGCGAAATTACATATTGTACATAAATTTCTTCCCTCATTGTATATGTATATATATTATGTGACATAGAAGCGTGGTCGTTTAACGAATTTGCTGTTTATTTCAGAAGAGTGACACGTGGTCAGAAATATTGTAACAATGTATATAAATGAAATATAATATAAATGTTAATAAATTCTATGCTTACCAATAAGTGTTGCAAGTCACAGTTTATGTGTGGACTTTCACGTGATTTTTTATTTATTTATTAAAAATAGTTTTGAACACCACACATCAACCTTTATCTTTAAAAGAAAACTGATCATAATTTAGAGATATCAATATAAGAGAAAAAAAAACTTTGAAATTATAGAGAAGATATTACAAATTTGATTCATCTTTTTAAAATATTACTAGATATCATTGAGTCGTATTGTTTTAAGTTTCTTCTATTCTATATTGACAGGTTAATGTGTCATGTCATAAATTTAAAGCTTGTAAGCTGGTGGATGATTCTTTCAATTATTCCCTTTTATTTCAATCTTCTGATTAATTTTTAAAAACAATGTAATAACCCTCGGAAATTATCATTTATCTTAACAAAGGCTATGCACGTGGACTGTGATTTCTCCTACGTTTGGTGACAATATTAAGGGTGTATGCCAGCTAATGACAAGTCTCCAATAAAAAATAAAAATGTCACGAGTGACTTCAAACCCCGCAGTCCATAATTGAAAGAATAGCTAGGAATACGCGATAACCCTATATTGACATCAATAATGAATTGTCTTTATGGGGGAATCACTATATAATCATAGCTTTGGAAACCAATATTACGTACCCTTCTCAATACACCATGAAATTACCAAAGGAAAGACCAACGCTCAAGTTAGAATTATTTATTGCTTTAAGATTCCGACATGTTTAGCTAGATCTCGCTTCACTGATTTACTGTTTAAAATTGTCAATTCTGATGAATAAATAATGACGTTGAAGTGTGCCTCTGTTTACAAACAGGGGACGAATTTGACATTCCATATACCTGCATAGTTCCTACCCCAGATTTATGACAAAGAGTCCTATAGAACTGTATTATACTGTTATGGTGATTGAATATGCAATGTACGGATATTTCTAGAGGCACTATTAGTAATGACTTTTCAAAGTGCTTTTTAAGAGTTGGGACACGTGTATACAAAATATGAAATATTTATATGCAGTAGTGTCAGAAGATTATTAAATTGATAACCCGAAACAATGAAAATTACTAAAGAGATTTACCCGTTCGTTGGTGTGAACACATCAACGAGTTTAGATTCCATTTATGGCATAATGTTTTCATGAATAAGTAAACTGGATAAAAAATTGAAATCCCTTATATATTTAGAAATAATTTGACTGGATATTATTCAATATAAACTGTAGGAAATGCAATAGTGTTTTTTAAGTGTAATGCTTACTCTCTATGAAAATAAGAATAGGTTATACCTATATAAGTATCCCAATGAAGTCGAAATTAAAGACAAAACAAAGTTTGATCTGTCTGTTTCATATATGATTTTTCAAATTAAAAAAAAAATCATTGATGGCTTACTAAACTATATAATGAATGTGATAACTTCGACTTTCCCTATGATTATTCTTCTTTTTAAATAGACTTTGATGTCATACTAAACTTTATAATAGCGTGATGATTTGACTTCCAAATTGCAAAGTCAACCTTCGTAATTTTTGTGACTGTTTATCAATTATCACCTGCATGGTGTAAAACATTTGGAGATAAAAGTCCATAAAACAATGCAAAATAGGAGCAGAGCAAACAGGTACCTCCAAACATCAGAGGAGGGATCAGGTCCCATGGAGGAGTGAGCATCCCCTGCCGACCGGTCACACCCGCCGTGTGCTCCTTGTCATGATCGGGAAATAACGGAAAAATCCGTCATCAATTCAGTGTATAAATAATGGACTAACAATTAGTATGAAAACATCAGTTAGCATTTGACACAATGATGAATTGTATTTGCTGACAATGTCAATGTATTGACCATAGAACTTACGAAATGATGACTTTAACCGAGACTGCTGAAATTCTTGTTTCATCAACTTGTTTGTCAATAATTTACCTCGTTTTAGAAATTGTTCATACGTAGAAAATGCTCTTGCGTATCGAATCAACTGAAATATATAAGCTCCGGATGCAGGTGACAAAGGTGTATTCCTGCATAAGTAGAAAGTTGACGTTAGAAAAGTCGTTTATCATAGAACTTGGTTGTCAGATTACCATCAACGTCTTTTTCAAGTAAAATATCAAAATATGAAACAGATGTGTCAGACTCTGTGGTATCTTTTACATGTATCTCAAGCTCCTCAGGATATATCGTATCGACAAAAGAATGGAAATTACAATTGTTAATTGACAATACGTCGTCGATATATATCAAAAAGCCTGGACTTTAATTCATCGTGGGAAATGGTTGTGTATAAAGTTGAAAAGTCGTAATTTTTTAGCTGTTCATTTTGGAAAAATCTTGTGATTTCAAAGTGTCCAAAAGTGCCTAGGAATTTTTAAGTATCCACATCTGATTTTTTTAAAAAACATTTCTTTAAAGAGGCTGGGTGGTCGTGGCCATTTTAAGACCATTTCGATCTCCTTTAGAGGAATAGCTCCATGTAAAGATATACAAAAGTGATCCAATTTTAAAACTAGAATGTATGAAATTTTTCTTTGTCAAATGATAGTTGACATCTAAAGATATCATATCTAAAAATTTAATTTATATCTTGTGGTTAATTTCTTGTTAATTTGTTGGCCCCCGAGCCTCCTTAAGGACCTTCGATCCTAAGATTTTGAGCGTTTTTTGGTCAGGTCCTTTATTTATAAAACTCTGCATCATTTTTAAGTCCTAACATTGAATTTGAATTCTACAGTGCAAATTTTTCTATTTTCAATGAAAAAACCGCGATTAAATTCCATTCAAGTAGAATTAAGCTAGGGACTATATTTTGTGGCGGAAGGTTTTTTTAGATGAAAATGATCAGTTTTTCCATATTGAACTATAAAAGTACTGTTAATTTTGGATTCCTATTTTCCATCCTGGTTGCACACAAAACTGTTTTTGCAGTGAGATGTGTTATGCTGGTTCTGAATTTAATTATTTCTTATGAATTCTATCAACAAAGTGTGACAAATATACTAGTAGTTAATATACGAGGGTTGTCCCAAAAAGTCGTAGACAATGTTTATAATTTTTTAATCATGCAACTAATACTTACCAAATTTTGCAAAGACATAATATAGTCAATGATCTTTAAAATTGTGAATTTTTAAATAGATATCTTTCATATTAATAATATTAGGAAGATTTATATGAAGACCGATAAGGCCTGACGGCGCACGGACAAAATTCGGAATAATTTACGCATATAACTATTACATTTGCTTTTATTTCTTTAGTACTATATAATACATTGAACTCAAATTTAGATCACTGAAACCAGAATAATATCTTCATATTATATCAAAATTTCATATAAATATCATCAGAAACAGACGATTGGTGTCATGATTTTCATAGTATCGTTGAAATTGAGTTTGATAAAAATGACGTCGTCAAACGCGTAGTCGGCGCACGGAGATGAAATGAATTGTGTTGGATATGGTTAATATACATCAGAAACGGGTAAACAAAGTACAGAAGTGACATTACACACCAGATTTTAATAAAGAAGTTATTTTTAAAATGCACAATATTCAATGAGAGTTTTTCTTCTGTACCGAAAATAGTTAATTACGGCATGTAAGAAGTAGAGTACTGTTTGATAAACACAGACAATTTGGAAAAATCTTGACCGCGAACGACGTCAAACAATTTGTATTCTCTGCTGCCTACAATGTAAGGCGATCTTTCGATTAAATTTCGAGTGAAATTTGAATCTGCTTTAAAAAAAAAAACAAGTAAAAAAACAAAAAACAGTAGTGAATTTAAATATGTCCGTTAATCAAGAGTGGTATATCACTTAAAAAAAATTATTGAATGTTAATACCCGCTAGTGAAGTAGACAAAGAGATCATGACGTTATAAGAGACGTAATTTACGCTTGCTTTCGTGCGCCGGTGTACACTTATATTCTTTCTTTATTTTTTCATAATTTTCTTATAAGATGTGATATCATCATAAAACTTGAAGTACATGCTCAAAAAATGTTACTCTTTGCTATGACAAGGAAAGAAATTTAATAAAGCAAAGAGAAACAAAACTGTTTTACCTGTCTACGACTTTTTGGGACAACCCTCGTATTCTGAAAATCCGGGGAAAATTTAGCCAATTTTCACGTAGAATTAACATTTTTTAATAATATCTAAAAATTAACATCATATACCCCCCACACACCTTTGATGTTCTTTTCTAAATATTCAAGATAAATTTGACATATTTGATTAAAAACAGAGAAATTTTAGGACTTTTAGATAATTTTCTTGCTTATTACATTTTCAATGCCAGAAAAATAACTTTTTATCAGTGCAGAAAGGTTAAATAATTGATTATGCGAAGCAATTTGAAACTTTTTCTTAGTCACAATTTACAAGTGTCTTTTTATAAACAAACTTAGAGTTCATTTTGTTTCATGCTTTAATTGGATAAAAATATTGGAAGGAAAACGTCAAAAATTTAATTTTTAATTAAGACACTAATTTCAGTTACTGGAACCCGCTATGTATCTTTGTTTGGAAAGATTCTTATGAAGTTTCGGAATCCAGTATATATACTGTAGTTCAAATTCATTTTGGTTCTTTGGGATATTAAAAATATTCAAAACTGACATATTCCTTAGAAAGGGACCTACGAGTATAAGTTGGATTACCACTTGTAGATTTAAATTCTTTTTTAAAATTTAAGTTCTTTTTTTAGGGTGATGTCATCATGTTTATCATAAAGCATTGTTAATAGATAAGCATTAACAGTTTTTTCTAGTAAAATATCCAATTATGAAACAGATGTATCAGACACTGTGGTATCTTTAATTTCAAGCTCACTGGGATTATATCCTCTCGACATAAGAATGGAAATAACTCATTGTTAACGTCGTAGGTATATCTAACTGTCGAGCTGAAGGCAAGTGTTTTCTTTTGTTCAAAATCTTTTACGTGACATTAAGTAAACGATTTTAAACAAATTCTGCTTCATATAAATACAAAAATAGGTCTGCTAAAAGCGGGACGCAATTGGTACCCTTATAATTTCAGTAGATTGTTGGAAGACGCGTCTCCAAATACACATACGTAGATATCATCAATCAGAAACTCAAGCATCTTTTTTATCAACTCCAGAGTACTTGTATATACAATCAATTTTTTTTCAAACAAAGTAATTTTGCAAATCACCTATGACATAATAAGTAAATTTGATCTTTACTTCCTTTTTTATTGAAAAAGGAACTGTCAATGATATCAGAAAGTCTGGACTTTTATTTATTTTTTGGGAATAGAAGTCTAAATTATGAAGTTGAGAAGTCGTAAGTTTTCATGTTGTTGAACTTGGCACAATTTTCTGATTTCAAATGTCCTAAGAGTTCCTTGGAATTATAGAAATTGAGTAATATACAACAGAGCTTTCTGGTTCTTGACGATTTTCTTTCTAAGAAAAAACTTTCTTACTTCTACAATCTGAACTATTTCATAATTAACAAAAAAAACCTTATCTTTTCTTAATGTTCATATACACCCTCATGGTTGCATGTTTCATAACAAACGGTCGTAACTAAGTGGCTGGCATTTAATCTTGTACAAGTCATAATCAAATTGTTCCAAAAAGACAATGTAATTTGATAAACAATAATAAAGAAGGTATTATTTACAACTTCACAGACTCCTGACCCCAGATTGTAACCGCTAGGTCTGAGAAAAGTGCTATATATCGCAGACAAACATCATCAAATAAGGATGTTTGTATTCTCGGCGAGGCTGTTTGTCGTCCCCTGACTTCTTTCCCACTTTCTTACCCGTCTTTATTTCATTCCCAGAAGTCCCCGTAACCGAAGACGGCGATGCCTGAATGTTAGAGTTATCATTAATTAAGGTAATGCTTCCGAATTTTGTACCCATTGACTTCAATAATTAACAAAAAGATATTGAACTAATTGCAGCGTATATTCATTAATTTGCTAGAAGTCGTGGTAAACATGAAGGGTTCCACAATAACAATACTCATGGGCGTTTGTTGTTTAATAAACGTAGGACCATAAAGATAATGCTAATGCAGCTTTTTTAAGCCATCAACATGCAAACATGTAATTACCGCGCGAACACGATCAAATCAGAAAATGAAAGTCGTTCATGGTTTTGTCGTTTACTTTGCTAAATTAATGATTGTGTACAGATTTTTAATTTCTACGGACCTAAGTATTAGGACACGTAACGTTGTAAATTGAAGAATATTTAAAAACAATAGTAACTGTGATAGTTCTATCAACACAAAAAGTTATTCGTATAAAGAATAGCCGGTTACATCTTTATTTCACTACGGATTAACATATCATAACTGCCTATTATATATAATATTTACTTTTAAAAAATATTAAACTCGTTTTGCTTGATTCGATTTTAAAAATTCATGAGGGCGGTTCTCGCGCAATATATATTGCTAGTAGTATACATACAGTGTTGAAGATGAATGCATATTTAGTTTTCTTTTTAATGAATATAGTTGAATTTAAGGATTAGAAAAAATGTAAGCAATACCCAATAGTGCTAGAGGTTTGCCACTCTGCTTTCTTTCTTTTTCGTTGATGTTGACGCTCTTTGAAACTTTTGAATGAGAAGAATTTTTTTGCATCTTATACAGGGTGTTTCATAATATATGTTACATTTTGAAATCTAATTATTCTTCTTACCTATCATATTTCTATTACAAACTTTATATCATTTTAAACATCGAATCCTGCATTTTTGTTCCATGTGAAAAAGTCAAGGAAATCATGGTCTTGCAATGATTATTTGAGCTATAAACGCCGATGTCATAATTTGAATACTTCTCAAAATGGACTTGAATTATTCACTCAGTGCTGAATTGTAAAGCTGTTTTTTTTTTAATCATGTCGCCAATATTCAATCTTTTCATTCACAAGTTCATGAAATAAATTTTCCCAAAAAAATAGAAGTTTTCTAGGATGTTTATCAGAAGAGTAGTAACAAGGTTAAAGGACAGGGACGGACAATATGCGATAATTGATACAGTATTCCAGAAAGCCAAAAGAATTTAAGAAGCGGAGATTTTATTGGTGAAGTCTCGTTTCGTATTGTGGCAAACTTATGTGAAAAATGTCAGATAGATATTTTCAGAAATTTATTCTGGCAATATCAGCATTTTCAGCAGATAATGAACTTTTAAATATGATTTGAAGTAATCAGTATACAAATTTTCAATAATTAATGCAAGGAAAGAGTTTGACCTCTGCATTTGACAATCTCAATTTTGGGTTTTTTTTTCTGAGGGGTTCTTAAGGAACAGGTCTACATTCCTAGACCCCAGATATTGAATCAGCTAAAAAAAAAAGGAACATAAACCTTCAAATGAAGATTGTATAAGCAAAAATATGTGACATGTGACACGGTTTTATACAAATTACAGGAAGCAACTGGATTTGTTGTTGAATTAATGGAGATGATTTGGAACATGTAATGTGAACTTTTGACGTTGTGAAATTCAAAAATGGCGCAACTTGGAAATTTCGATAATTTTCATTAATGTTTAAGATTTTGTTCAGTGTTTAATATTTTCGTTGGTAATTGTGCATTATGAATCTTATGGATATGTACATTAATTTGATAAAAAGACTTATCTGTATCTTTTTCTTTTGTCTGTCAAATTGAAGATTCAAAATGTAACATATATTATGAAACACCCTGTATATATATATTGAGAACTAAAGTAATGTTATTATGGAAAAATAAAACGCATCTTGGAAACGAATCTAAAGCATTGTAACGATATTTTTAAACTGCTGATCATAAAATTAATTCCTTCTATTTTACTGTCTTATATAAATCAATAGGAGGCTATAGGATTCCTTCTTTTCTCTTGTTTTTATGCTATTGCCATGTTACAATGTACAAAATCTGGAGAGAGAAATGATTTGAAAAGAATATAAGTTCTCTTACATATTACCTCAATATTTCAACAAAGGATTTTTTCTGAAATTGAACTTGCTTAATAGGAGTGAATGAAAAACGTGAAATCTGTGGAGATGACGATCAGTATTAAAGTTCAAAAGTCCACCAAACATTACAAAATAGGAGCGGAGCAAACACGGACCTCCAAAACATCTTACTTTATATTTTCTCATTATCTTATCCTCCTTACCATTAAATGTATCTTTGCTGGCTATTGTAGTTATATTAAAGGTGTGTCTATAAAACCATCTAAGTTTAATTGAAAATTCATGATTTTATGTCCTGTCTTTTGCCCTTCACACATATTCACAGAGTTGTATTGTTTTTGGTTTTATAAGATCGATCCCTATTCCTTATTTGTCATTTCAAATACTGTATATATACGTGTTGAGTTGAGTCAGTATTTAACAAGTACCTTATCTTATAAAGTTTATTAATAATCAAAATCATAATAAATGAAGAAAAAAAATGAGTAAAGAAATAAAATCTTTTGTCGGAAAAGAAAAAGAAAATTGCTTAGTTTTAAAAAACTTAAAAACAAAATACGCAATAAAGAATATTATTCCATCAGAAAATTATCAACTTTTTCTGCATTTTTCAAATGACGTATTTTGAAAATTACTAAATCTATAATAATATTTTGCATAATCTTCAACTTCATTTATCTGTACACATGAATTAGCCATTTAACAACAAATTAAAATATTCATTATATAAAAATATTATTCTTTGTAGTTAGCATTTCAAATTAAAAAACAAATTAATTAAATACATATTTCAAAACATTAATAACATTTTATACTCTAATTATTTGTGAGTGGATTTCAATTTGGTTTCCGTGACTACTCAGAAAGAGGCGGTAATAGGGATCGACTATATTTGGTCTTCACATGCTAGCTACGGCCATGTTATTAACTTGTCCAAATTGATAATGACACCACGTCCCTCCAATGTATATTTCATTTCCCTAGAAATTTGAAATACTGCCAATTTATGACGTTTTTGCAGATATCAGAGAATCACTTGGCACCACGGAGGATTCTTATGCAAATATGCCAAAATCAATTAAGGAAATGTGACAATTTATTGCACAGCCCAAAGCATTGTTATTCACCTTATTAAAAACTATAATAAGGTCAATTCATGTTTATTCATATACCGGTATATTTCAAGACTTTTAACAGCTATTGGTTATTCTTAAAAAAATTCGCGAAGAAAAAATAACTTTGATTATATTTAATTCTATTCTACTTTCATATAAAACATTTTATTTTGTTTTTTTTTCTTTCGGAGAATCTCCTACTCCAGCCTCTCTTGAATGGTCATTTTTATTTTTAGTTTATGCATTCTATTTTAAAGCAAATTCGATTTTTCCATTCTTAAAAAAATATATTTTATGGCCAGAAAACCATCAATACGTCAGCTTTCTAAATAATAATTGAAGACCAAACATAAATCCCAAAAATAAAAACCTTTGGGGGGCTAGCTTGCGCACTTTTAGGGCACGTTTCTGGGATTTCTGTCACGGCTTCAATTCACTAGGGTTACCCCAAATTGAAAGACAATCAGAGTCTGTGATATGCTTGGATAACGGGTCCCCGAATGTCGCAGCAAAAGCTTTTGTATGATTTCAAGATGGGACCGAGGAGGATAGATATGATGGAACCAGATCGGGTTTGCAATCCTAACAATTCTTTTGGGTTTTTGGCTGGTATATTAAAGGCTTCAGGAAAACGGGAGAGTAAGTCAGTTTTAAATGTACACGAGTGCTGAAGTGGACTTAAAATAGGTTTTATTAATCAATGTCATCTCAGTGAGAAACAAAAAAAAAAGGGTTTTATATCAAAAAAGGTAAGTGCTTAAAGTTTTTTTTACATATGAAATCATAAGGTTCATTCATCAGTTATCAACGATTCTTTTTTCATTAAAAACATTATCCCTTGCTTTAAAGAAACAAAAATGAACACTTTAAGTTTTCCAAACATTTTATTTGAATTTTTTTTCAAATTCGCAAATGATAACATGGAAAAGGTTAAAGAAAGAGTTTTTAGATTTCGTTCGTGGAAATAGAAGAGATTCTGACATATTACTTATTAGAACTTGATATTTTTATATAAATTGAATGCAAATCTGCAGCGTCGTAAAGTTCAATACAAATATACATATATCGTGAACTATAAATATTCTTTATCATTTATTAATTTCATATGTAAAATGACTTCTGGGAGGTGAATTTCACCTGATTTTCTAAATTATAAATTGTAGTGTTTTTGTTATTAAAAGGGATAGTCTTTCTCCTAGGAATAATTACCCTTTTATTTTAAAAATTAAAAGAAACAAAAACACGTTTCATCTCATGTTTAAATAATGACATCTCGCAATCGAAATATAAAACTGTAATAAAAGGTCAAAATAAAAGTAGGGAAAACAAAGGGAATCTTTTTGTTTCATAAATTGCTCTCAATTCCATTTTATTTCCAAAGAAAACTTAATGTATTGTGCAGTCTTACGTGAGATGTAAAATCAAAAGGACGTTATAAAAAGAAAATTAAAGGACAGATTATATTGCAAATAATTTTGCAGGTGCAGTTAAATTGTGTCACAGGTCAGTGATTGTAGAAGGAAAAAACTTTGATCCATTCCGAGTTTAATACAATGAATCACAAAATAACATCGTTAAAATGTCGGACACCATGATGTAAACTGTGCATCGTTTTCGTGATTATTACAACCGTAGATGTTCACAGAGAAATTGGGCGGCCAGAATAATTAATTTATAGTATTGACTTTCTCACGAAAGTGAACAATTTCTGATTACAATGGACATTTAATCCTGTTCTCGTACCTGACGGGACAGGTGATAAACAAAACTGAATTACACCAGTAGTGGTCCTTAAATATTTTATGAACTTCAACTGTTAGTTTTGCAATTGAATGATATGTAGCATTGTGCTAGATGATGACGTCATTTCTTTCTATTTAATTTTCTTTTGGCTTCGGTCCTATTTCATTAGAGAGATAGAGTGCTAGTGATCGTTTGAATTATAGCCGGAGAAAATGGCTCAGAGAAAAAAAAACCTAAATGCAAACATTATAATTGAGAGTTGATATTTGAATTACAAGACCGCTTCCCATGGGAGCCATTTAAGCATGACATCTATAAGAGTGGTACTGAAATATTCATGTTTGGTTATTAATCTAGGTTTAGCATCCGCTCTTAATTAGAGTCCCTCTTTTGAGATCATTAACTGACAATGTTGTAAGAAACTAATCCGTTAAATGGATGCATAAGAGTAGAATTTACGGCTTTCTACAGTCCAGTCCTCTGTTTCTATGCAGCGAGAAAAAAGTTTGGAAACAAATCAAGATCGTTTTTCCAGCCGATGCATGACTTCCATTTGTAGCCAAATCGTCGCTAGCATATGGACATGGGTATATAATTTCATAGCGCTAATGGTTGTGTGACATCAATATCGGATATGATTGATTGTTGGGCTGATGGTGATGTTTATAACTAGAGGGGAAGGAACAGTTACACAATCGCCACTGGTGCCATCTATTTCTAAGTTCTTGGCCATAATATTTCAATATTTTTTCTTTATATTTTTTCCTCTTCTTCGGTTTCTTTTTAATTATATCTCGGTCGTTCGTTTGTTTGTTTTAGTATCAGGTACGTCAAACCCAGTACCTCTTCGTTAGGCTTCTTTCCCTAACTCCTATAAATGCCATGTTTTGTTCTCAGTAAGTATAAAAATTTAAAGCTCTTAAACTCTGTTTTTATTTTTCCAATATAAATCTTTTTTTTTTCATGGATCATTTTTCGAATTACAAATCATGTTTATCATTAAAGTTAACATTTATTATTTTTGTAAGTTTTCCTATTCTGCATTTTACCCAATCGTTTTTTAAAATACCTGATTTAAATTTTACATGTAAGGTTTAATCTATACTACAGTATTTTTCTTAATTGGAAAACTTAAGGTATTTAGATACAATCAAGCTTTAGAATATACAAAGTTCTGCATCAAACATATGGAGATAAGGAATAGTATTCAAGATCAAAAATCCATAAAACAATATTAAATAGAAGCAGAGCAAACACGGACCTCCAAAACATCGGAGGTGGGATCAGGTGCCGTTGTGTGAACCTACAATCTTTTACATTTAATAATTTGGAGGGCCGTGTTTGCTCTGCTCCTATTTTATATTGTTTTATGGACTTTGATATTGAATACTGTTCGTTGTCTCTATATCCTTCATCTGTATAAAAATATTTAATACCAAATAGATATCTGAATAGCTTTTGATTAGGATAATTATATATATATATTTTTAAAAAAAAAAGAAATTTGACAATCGCAACTTATTCTACATTATGACCTTCATATTTCAATATTTTTTCTATATATTTTTGCTTTCTTTTGATAAATGCAGAATTGTAGCACGCTGGTTTGAAAAAAAAAATGAATGGAAGACCTCCGATTTCTGTCAATATATTTTTTCGGAGAGTACTACAGTTCTTTAGCTCCTATTTTTGTTGTTTTTGTATGTTCTAGTATCAGGTACGTTATTCGGGTACCTCATTTTAGTCATATTTAGATTGAAATTAAAATATTGTTTTCCTCACTCTTACATTTTGCGTCTTGCGCTTAATAAATTCAGAGGCAGTCAAAATATGCATGTAAATATGTAAATGATTGGGATTTCAGTACTTTTTGCATCAATTCTACTAATAATTATTATGATTCATTAAACGAATATCTAATCAGCTTTTAAAAAATCAAAATCCTCTTTATTTAGCGAATGTCAAATTCCTACTTTATAAAAATAGAATATTTTATTTTCTTTATTGTCAAGACATGTATTTGTAAAATCTAAAATTTTGTCCCTTTATACACATGTCTGTGGGTAAAATATAATTATGTCTTTTTATCATCATTTTATCAATTCTTCTCAAATATTAATAAACTAAAACATAATTCATATGAAATGTCTTGAATAAAACATTTTTAGACTACTCAATCGTCTTATTTACATCGTAAAAAGAAAAAAATGAGATCGAAATTCATTACAACAAAACATGAATCCGTAGAGTGATGGCTCATTTACCGTGTACATGGGGAAAAATGAAATTCATCCTCTATCATTTTATCCATTAAACCAGTTTTCATCACAGGCTGCCAAAAGATATCAAATCTTCAAGTCCTCTTTTCAAATCAGTCACGCAAGAATGAATTTCCTCACAGGAAAGTCCAGAGCATGAAATAGTAGAACCCTACAGAGAAAGGCGATGTTTAATCAAGATTACATCTAAAACTAAATCTGTTGATTTAATTTAGAAATAAATGTATCAATCGTTCCCATGATGTTAAAAAAACTTTTAAAATGTTTTCGTGCATATTAAAGAAACACATTCAAGCTACATACATAATTTGTAAATTTTACCAAATTGAAGCGATTTATGGATTTTATTTGAATAAAAATAAATAAAATTCAGCATCATGTGGGATTCTGTGAGTTTTCTTAACAGATTACAAAATTCTTTCAAATTAAGATTCGCTGGCTTTTTAACAATGTTGCAAATCAAATGCTCCCACGCTGCTTCAATAGTTCACTTTCATCTTTGTATTTACGAATTGCATTATATTTTTAGCACAACCAACACATTTAAAGTCAAGTCTAAAACTTTCTTGAAGAAAAATTATATATAAATTATATTTTATTTCAAGTGTTACCTTTGAAATTTTATGAAATATTCCAGAACTAAAAATTAGTTTGACACAAGTATTAATTCTCTTAACAAGCACAAACGACAGTTGAGATATAGACAACAATCAAAAGAATGATTTAAAATCATATAATGAATGTCCCTTAACTATAGATAAATTAAATGTTCATGATAATGGCATTTTATTGTTTGGCTAAAGTCATCATTTCGTAAGTTCTATGGTCATTACAATGACCTTGTCAGCAAATACAATTTATCATTGAGTCAAATGCTGACTGGCTTTTTTATACGAATTGTTAGACCATTATATTTACACACGGAATTGACAACGGTTTTCTTCCTTATTTCCCGATTATGGCAAGGAGCACATGGCAGATGAGAACGGTCGGCTGGGGGTTCTCACTCCTCCAAGGCACCTGATCCCAACTCTAATGTTTTCGAGGTCTTTGATTCCTCTGCTCCAAAATTGTATTGTTTTATGGACTTTTGAGCTTGAATATACTGTTCGTAAATATATGTTCGTAAATCTCCATATATTTGATTGTTTTTTTTTTGCATTATGAAAAAACAACAACAAATAAACGATCTCAAAAACTCCACAAGCAATACAAATTGGTAAAATTGGACATAAAACACAGATCCCGGAAATTCCAGAGCCACGTAGGATAAGATGCCTTAGAAAGATGCCTTAGAAATGTAAACATCCCCTGTTTACCCTTCACACCTGGTTTATTGTTAATATTCAACAAAAATACCACTTTTCTTAAGTATTAAGAATAAGATTAAAATTTGTGAGGTGTTAGGTTGTCAATCAAAACCGTC
The DNA here is from genome assembly GCA_003671525.1 of Saccostrea glomerata. NCBI lineage: Eukaryota > Metazoa > Mollusca > Bivalvia > Ostreida > Ostreidae > Saccostrea > Saccostrea glomerata. Next base: position 780,134 of record PRKT01000109.1, on the reverse strand, counting down.
CAGAAATTCGAAGATTCAATAACTTCGACATAAATTAAGATTTTTTATTATATTTTCGTGTGAAGTGCTATTGCATTATATAAGTCGTGATATTATACAGAAAATTTGAAAAAAAATATTAACTTCAAATCTGTGTCTAAGCACCTTTAATTTTTTATGTAAAAGAGTCACTGAATATTTCAGCCAATCAAATAAATATACACTTACTAAGTGTATTAGGATTACAATTATACAATAAAGGCAGTTGCTTAAAATGTAATCTGAGGAACTATTTATCAGTAATTTTTTTTTATTATCTTGAATCACCTACATCTTATATCTGATAAAATAAATTTCACATGTTTAGTTTAATTGGCGTATTTTCATCAGTCTGGCAAACCAAACACACCGTGCTGGATAAGCGGATGCTATGATAATCTTATATTCTTCAAATTTAGATCACAGACGCTGTACAAAATATCTAAGACAAAACCATCAAATAATTCTTTGTTTAATAATTAAAATCGTTGTCTTAATTGCTTTTAAGAGTACAAAGAACTATATGCGGTATATTGCATATGTTTGCCCCCACAAAAGTCAAATTTTGAAAACTTCCTGAAATGTGCTGAATTCAATAAATTGTACGAGAAATATAAGTTAACAGAAAATATTATAGTTCCAGAGCAGTGTATTCACAATTTCTGTTATTATGACGTCACAAACTAGTCCGATTTTATATCCTTTTCCAGAAAGAGGACAAAATGGACAAAATTTCAACAATTTAAGCTTTAGAATTTATAGAGCGCATGTGTGTTCAGGAACAATATTGACATATTTCATTGATATTATCATTCTACACATTATATCAAAATATCTATCCTGAACACACATGCGCTCGGTGATCTTTATTCAAAATATCGACGAAATATGTACATTTTTCTGCAAAATTCATAAAAAACTGAAATTACGTCATATTTGTGACGTCATTACGTACATATGACGTCATTACTTATGAAATTATTTTGTGCTTTGAAGTCAGCATATACTCCCCTGTTTAGGGACTTAATTAAATATTACTCCATCAAAGTTTGATTTTGGGGGGCAAATGTTGGTTAATACCGCATATATTTCTTTAACGAAATGAACAGTACTATACAGACGATTTGTAAAGTACCATATACAAACATGTATAATATTTTTTTAAAGAAAGTAAACTAAATTTTTTTTAATATATATTCTACATGATGTAAATCTTTTTTTCTTCAGAAATAATGATAAGTGCTTGTGTAAAATTTTTATATTCCGATAGAAAATTTCACTGCCCCTAATTATCTGTTCACAAACAAAGCTCCTGTCAATTTCACTAATAGGGAGGCCGATGTCTTTGTCAATGATCAATAGTTAAACACCAGCATTTTATTGCAGGAAATATACACTTTCCGAAATGAGGAAACAGTAATCATCATTCCGTGATGGTAACACCACGCAATTCCGGAATAAGGTTGTCAATTAAGTTATTAATTTGGAGTCAGTATTCCTGTCATTGAAGCATGTCCCGTTGTCATTACATTTCACTTTTCTGTATTTCACTGGGTCTCGAATCATGTTATCATTTTTAATCATCAAATGGCTCAAGTGGATGGATATCATTTTTTGGACAATAGTCGAGTATGGTTATTACCGCTTTTGATGTAGCATCGTCAAAAACTATTGCCAAGAGCGTTCTAATTAGGAGAGAATTTATGGATGTAAATTACTGTGTATTATTTTCCAGTAAGGTTCCCTCATTTTTCAGAGTCGAAATGAAATCCTTTTTTAAAAAAACCCTGAAATTCAGCACTTCGCTAATGAGTTTTCGATTTTTCTTTAATGTTCATGCTTAGAGAAACTGATATTCCATTTTTTTCGAACCAAATTTGTTTCTTTCTCACAGAGTAAAGAAAAAAATACTCGTGAAAAAATGATAAAAGAAGCCACGTTACGCTTTAAACTGTTACAAATTACTCGGAAGGCCGCTCAAATATGGGTTGTTTCTGATTATTTTCTACGTAATTGCCCTGAAAACGTGTATTCAATTCAATTTTATCAATTGATGAATATTTTCTTGGATTTACGAACATTTTATCAATATTTCCCACTGAATCGCGTGCTGAGACAAAGATGATTCCCTGACTTGCACGTGCTGTGATAGAAATTTAATCAGAGCACGTGCAACGGCGATTGAAAAGTTATTACGAAATATTGAAGTTATATTGTTAGTTTTTTATGACACTTTACGTTCAATCTTGTGGCTGTCGATTCTACAGTTTTGTTGCAATTATTCTATGACTAGTGGTTTATAATTTGGCGTGTTTTATTAGAAGAATCCCAATCTTGCCCAGGTTCACTCTCCTCATTTAACTTTTGATTAGCTTAAAGTTTGTTCTCTGTTAGTATCTTTTGATAATTATGGTCCGTTATCAGTTGATATTTTTATAAATAAGTATCGTTTGCATCAAAGTATTATTCGTTAATGCTGCTTTGTATTCATTTCATAAATCGACAAATTTGGGTAGGTGGAATTAATTCAAACATACTTTTTCCTTATTTAGTGAAACAGTCCTTTATATACATTTCAGTACCGAAGAAACCTACTCTAGAAGCAATCATTTTTATTTCTGATCAAGTTGACGGGTGGTTTAAAATTAAAATCAAGCTAAAGACACAATAATTCATCCCTTCTTCTAAATATACAGTATGCAAAATTAATCATAACAGTTTCAGTTACAGTGGAAATGTCCGAATAAGGAAGGAAGATTCGGAAATATTTGTGTTAGGCATGGTTTGATGTAAACCTCAGCTAAAAAACTGCATGACAAATTTTATGTTAATATTTTCTGCATAACTAACTATGGTTAGTTCTCTGTTGATATTCAAAAAGATATATATATATATATATAGCTACTAATATATATTCCCGAGGACATGAAAATGATCCCTCCAATAAACAAAGATTGTGTGATGCATGAATACTGTTTAATTCTATATTCATGTATTCATAAAAATACATACAAAAATGCATAGTGATAAATGATCTACCAAGTCTCTTTCTTTCCTCCGCATAAAAACATTAAAGTAGTTGAGAAGCATAAAGGGTGCTTCATTCTCATAAGTCATCTGCAAATAATTTTTTTAAAACGCTCAATTTACAACAAGCACTCAAAAGTTGATATCAGAGGAATTGCTTTGGTTTCTTTATATCTTTTTAGCTTTGGACACGTCTTGCAACAATCTAATGAAATTTCCATGAGTAATAATATGCCCCTTCTTAAAAGACCTATTTTTGTATTTACGTAGAGCGGAATTTATTTTGAAAATATCTACATATCTGATTTATTTAAAATGTTTATATTATCTTTAATTTAACCTTAAGATATAACCACAACGTAACATCAACAAACATTCAGTTGCATTCATTCGTTGATTTGATAAATAAATGAAACCAGAGAATCTTGAAACTTTTCTGAATATATTTGAATGTTTTACTTGAGAAAGTCATTGATGGCAACCTTCCCCCAAAACAAGGCTATTGACAAATATGTTGACGCTACAAGGATATCAACAGCCCCTTTTTAATTCAATATTCTATGGTTGATACAATAATTGCAAAGCACTCTCTCGTTAAGTCAAATGTGAATTGTTGTTCTTTTTTATTTAAATCGCTCTATGCCATTTTTTTACACCAAATTGTTTAAGTATTTTTCCGTTTACCCGGACGTGACAAGGAGCATACAGCGGGTGTAACCTTTCAAAAGGATAAACTTACTCCTCGGTTGCACTTAATGCCAACATTACTTTTAGAGACCAGAGTTTGCATGCTCTGTTCATTTTTTGTGATGTTTTAAAAGGACTTTTCAACCAATACTGTTAGTTATCTTCACATCATAAAGACCTGAATTTGCTCTTCTCATAATTTGTTTGTTTTAAAAGGGCTTTTTAGAGAAATCGCTGTTTGTTAAAATTCACATTTCATTTCTAGCTCTATTTTTGAACAGATGCTTCTGTCTTATATCAAAAACTCGTTTGATTCTATTATTGCAAATTCTTTATCACCCAACTGCATTTCTTATAACTTGAAATCATCTTTTTTTTTCTCTAGATCTTATTTTTTTTTAAAGTATTCAACTTTGTGTTATATACATATATACTTTATTGATACTTAAATCTTTTAAAGATGTTATCAAATATCATATTTATTAAATATATTTATTTTATTTCATTATCATTTAATTATTATTCATTTATGTAATATATTAATACTAGTATTTCTCTAACTGAAATCGTTTATATAGTCCTCGGATATCAGGTCGTTCATCAAACTGTTGGTTTTTCGATGAACACTAATTTCTACTATATTAGCGGATCTGTTTTTATAATCTTGTAAAGCAGATTTTATTCAAAACTTCTACTTGAGAAAAAGAAAACACTTCTATACTATGACCTACAATTCTCCATTCAGATGTATCGACAACGTTTTATCAATTATACATATAACGAGAGTAACGCGTATTTCTATTCATATTTAGATATTTATATCTCAGTGAACTTGAAATAAAAGTCAGCACAAACTTTTCAGTGATGTTTTGCTATGACCTGTATACGAAGTTTTGTCTTCCAGCTAATTCCATAATAAAATTCATGCTCTCAGTACAATCAGTAATTATACGGAGGAAGGCTATAGAGATAAGTTAATGTTACTGGGATTTTAACATCCTCGCTTATAGTCTGCATTTTGTAAATTCTTTGATCGTTATATTGACTTGTACATAGCAGTACACGCATAACCTATCACTTGATTGTATTTTAGCTTACTTGTTTTACGTGAAATATATGAACATAACAAACAGTTATCAAGCTCTAAGTCCATTAAATGTGACAAAATAGGAGCATTACAAACATGGACCTCCAAAAAATCTTAGTTGGGATCAGGTGCCATTGAGGAGTGAGCATCCCCTGCCGACCGGTTACACCCGCCGTGTGCTCCTGGTCATGACCGGGAAAATCCGTCGTCAATTCAGTGTGTAAATAAAGGACTAACAATTAGTATGAAAAACGAAAGTCAACATTTTACTAAGTGATAAATTGTATTTCCCGACAAGGTTTTTGTATTGACCATAGAATTTACGAAATGACGACTTTAAACGAGACTGCTGAAATTCTTGTTTCATCGACTAATTTGTCAGTAAGTTGCCTCGTTCAAGAAATTGTACATACGTAGAGCATCAATTGTTAGGCTTTTTTTGTTGCTAAATTTGACAACTAATGTTCCGACTATCTGATCAATACATAGGTGAGGTTTTCGTTCAACTGAGGATGTTTTCTCCTTCTAGTCACTTGAAGTTTCCTCTGGAATTTCGGGGTCCGTATTTTATGTCCTATTTTGTTTGTAAATTTTTATCGGAATCTTTTAAACGTTTTGCTGGGATTTATTAGAAGAGAAAATCTTTAACTTTTAAATATTAGACTCGAAGAAACATTTGTTTAAATTGTGTTTACAAAATTACGTTGAATTTTCTTATTTTAATATTTCATTGCCACTCTGATGTTTCGGAGGTCCGTGTTTGCTCTGCTCCTATTTTGTTTTGTTATATGGTCTTTAGAGCTTGAATAATAGTCGTTATCTCCATATATTTCATTATTCTTTAAAGACTATGTCTTGGTTAGAACCAATTCAAAACCACCATCAATTTTTACTCAACTGGTGCTAGAACATAAAAAGAAAGGATAAAAAATGTGGGTTTTTTTCATAAAGATCTCTCTTTCTCTCGATCTCTCTCTTCTAAGAAACTGAAATTGAACATGCTGGCATTTTCAGAAGGTAGATAATTGACTTTCTTGATACCAAATCTCGTGTAATAGTAGTTTGTTTAAATACCCGTGTCAAATAATAAATCCACTACAGGATAATTTTCTTTTTACTTGTAATTCTATTTCTGCACGCGACATTTGGAGTGGAGACACGGCTAGGAATGGGTCCCCGGTGAATTCGTTAGATGAATACGGGTTTACAGGAATCCATCCCGTTCACATGAAGAAAGATTTTTCGGCACAAATCAAGCCTTCGTCGTGTCTTTATATTCCCCATCATGCTATCTTCTGATGGAAAATCTCGCGAGAGTTGAACGTGATTAGAGGCGGATTTGAAATCCATTTGTAGTAGTGTTTTCTATAGAGCTTTCAAAACCAACATTGCCAATGTATAATTACCCTACCCCAATCAATCTTTGCTTATACGATTTGTACTTGCTGTAATTACACACATTTCTGTTTTTGACCACAGAACAAATTAGTTCATTTGACGGAAGAAGCAAATAAATGCTCGGTAATGCATTTTAAGCCGTATTGTGTGCTGTTTATGATAATTAGCTATCAGAGTATGAGAACAATCCCTTATCATCCACATAAGCCTTCACATTTATATAGTATTCAAAAAGGTAGGTGAATATATATTTCAAGGAATGCACAATGGATGAAAGTAATTTTTCTTGTCTTTTGTACCTTTTTGAAAACAAAATGTATTTTCGGAATCAAATCTTTCATTAGTAAAAATTATACATGTATATTTTAGACTTTGTAAGGTCTTTACTATTTCGGGATATGTAACTAATTGATGATATTTCTTACAAAATCTCTTCATCAAAATGTAAAAATAGAAAGAAGCTATTGTTGACATTGTTGAAATCAGTTTATGGTTTTACTTCTGTACAACACATTTAGTAAATGGAAATATTTTAATTTATTTATTTAAACAATATTTTATTTAAAATTAACCTTAAAAATGTTGGACAGGAGGCACTGCATATACTAGAATATAAATCTTCTAAAAAAAATTGTTATCTTTATTTCTTGTCTAGAAACAAACAAATTTAAAAATAATAAATTTATTTTTAAAAAATAATTTTATTATAAACAATAATACACAACTATATATTTAATTCACATTGTGTTCGGTGTCAATGATATTAACAAAAGCATATGCATGTACAAATACATTTTAATACATATATATATAAATTGTTGGCATTTATTTTTCAAATAGAAAAATGTCAAAGCATAAAGTACATGTACTTGATAAAAACAGTATCTATTTATCAAATTGTCATCATTATTATTATAATTATGTCAGATAGGGGCTTTCATTACTTAGGATTCCGTGATGACGTCAAAAGGGAAAAAAGAAATTTGAACGAAAATCTCCTTTTTCTTCATTGTTTGTGTATGGCAATCTTCTAATACAATATTATCATATTTTTAGTAATAAATCATACAGTATAATTATAATGTTAAAAAAAACTTTTTATATATGTATAACCATTTAGATGGATGTTTAATGCGAAGAAAACTATTTCATGATCTGTAAAGAATCGTGTAGATTTATTTTGCATGCTGTAACCATTCTTTTTCTTTTTCCGTTGTCTTTCATAAAATATGTTATTTTAGTTGTTTACCAAAATGATATGATGTCAATAAATTGAATTGCTCTTTAATAGTGTATATTGTTGTTTATTCTGAATGCATCGAAAGATTGTAAATACGAACTTTACAGTATAACAATTGTAAGTTTTACATTCTTTGTTACCCGGCCAATTAGAAAAATTACAATTTTTATATCTCTTTAATTATCTTTCTTTCTTGGTTATTTTTTTGGACAAAAAAGGGAATAAAAAATAATTTCCAATCTATGGATTACCAACTTAATCGTAGGCCTATGTAAAATATCAATATTTAAAAAAAAAAACAGAAAAATATTGTAAAGCAACAATCAAAAGAACAAATACATTCATAAAACCTAGATTATACTTTGAAAAGTCCGTGATAAAAATGATTATACTCATTTTCTTCAATGCGCTTTATTGTTTCGATAATTCAATTATATTTCAATATATTCATTTTACATTGGATAAGAAATAATATCAAAACTAAAGAAGGAATTAATACCACATATTTTTCTTCCAATTACCACCAAAGCGAACTAGTCTGTTTGTTTAAATTTAACCTTGACATTAAAACCCTTCTTTTTTTCTTAAGTCTATTATATAATAATATATTTGTAAAATATTAAAGAAACATTCATGTGATTCATAAAAACAATGTTTTCGCAGTCATTTTCCTCCTTTATTTACCTTACAAGATGCAATTTTTTACCAAACATCAAACACTGAATATTTCTTTTTGCAGATAAAAGCTTTGATACAACTTAATTTCCTTGCGTGAATGGCTGCTTAAAGTGCAATTTACTGTTGAATTCCAAGTGCTACGCAGTACCTGGTATTCTCTGATTTTTCAGTAATTGTCGATGGAAATTTTTCGTTATATGACTATTGAAATACTTTTCCAATGCCATATAGATTTGTCCCAGCACATTATCTTTTCCTTTGCTTTTCTGCTCTTCATCAATCAAATTAATTAATCGTTTTCTCTAGAGAACATATTCATTTCTACTCCATGAAATTTTAATAATGAACAAACACTTCCGTCTTTGTTTTTATTTTGCTTAATGTGAATGATGGACACTTAATAACTATCAAAAATACAACATTATAAAATATTCTAAATAATGCATGACTTAATTTGTCAACCAGAAGAATATTAATGTAAGACCCTTTTTATTCCAGACGTTCACTTAAACTCTACAAACAGTGAACCAAACACGAAGTAGAACAACTAAAGCGGAATGGAAGCCATGTTTTGGGATATGGAGAAATATAATGTAATCAGAGATAGAGTATTCGCAGTGATAAATCATCTCTAAATAATGTATAAGGCATCATATCCCCCGGACGATTCCAGCAGAACAACTCATATTGAAATAGAGCCTGATAACTTTATTAATTTTCCTACCAGGACTTCAAAGAAGCGGCTTGATTTCTACTTAAATATTAATTTCAAGATTGCTTTTAATCACAGTGAACTGCATTATTTCTTTCTTTCTAGTGTCTGCTATTCTTCTTTCCAATAACGCAAGTGTTCGTCTGAAATTCTTGTTTATTGTTTTACCTTGTAATCAACATGCATTTCAAAGATTAATAACAAAAAATTATTTAATTTATTTCAAATACTAATCCAGTAACATATATTTTCAAAATACGAGGTTTTAATACATAGAATGATCAAAGAGAATTTAACATTTGCAAAAATAAATCGTGTTGCATATTGAGCAAACATTTATTTAGAAATTAAAACAGAATTTCAAATGCAACATTAAGAGACTGAATACAGTTCTTTTACAAGGCATCAGGGATTGGTACTCACAGAATATTCCTAAATCGGAGAAATCAAACGCGATAATGCCTATCGCTAATTTCAAACCTCTCCCCCTGGTGTACGAGATGGGTTGTAACTGTAAAATATTTATGTATGCCTATTTGTTCGATATTAAAGTTGACAACATTTGATTTACCTTGATAAAAAATTCCACCAATCACACAAATCATGAATTATGAAACTGGGATTCCGTAAGTGGTTCTGATGTTACATAGTATCTTATCAAGGAGAATAAAGGGGTAGCTTCTCTCTCATAGAAATAAAAAATAAAGAAGAATAATTTTTGTTACATGTGGTAGAATAAACAACGATTGAAATTATTTTTTAAGTGAGAGGAATGATTGACTTTTATCAAATAATTTTGGACATTGAATAAAAAAAAATGTTTATACCTGATAAGCGCATGCCTCGAGGCTTGTGATGTATTATTTATTTCAGATACACCTCTAGTACAAGTATCTATGATATCATTGATAAGTTTTTCGTAATGCAAGTATTGGTAAGAAAAATAATACATTCTATTTATTGCTTTAGTCATAAATTTTATATAAAATATTTATGTATTATTTACTTATTTTCTGGTCTATCACAAATATTTTTAGAGAACATCTAGTTGTCTTATTATTATGATCTACTAAGTTAATGTGCTTTACAAAATATGTAAGTGCTAATATCATTATAATTTTTCTGTCTGTTGACATATTTGTTTTGTCCCTCTGATGGCTTATACTTGATCTTTCTGCATTTCATATTCAACTTTCATCTTTTAATTCGGCTTTATAAACTGTATCAAATTTATTTTCTTTTTTCTTGGTCTAATTTTTATATATTTTTGACCTCTATATATCTACCCACTTACTCATAAATATACACTACAAAACATTTAATATTAAAATAATAAAATACGTTTTCTAACTTATCTATCTTATATTACACTTTCTAAACTAAATAAGTTTTAACTTGGTTAAAATTACTCCACAATTTTACAGATAAATTAATGTTTTTGATTGAAAATTATGGTTTATGGAAATATATATTCCAATAAATGGGTGTTGGATGCACATTGCAGAGAGAGAGAGAGAGAGAGAGAGAGAGAATCACTTGACAAAGACACCCATTCGAATGGAGGTAACATGAGGTCATCACTAATGCAACGAATCCACATATCAGCCAAAACCATCTGATGGAACCCCGAACCCGAGGATTAAGCCTAATGACTCTTTCTTCCACCAAACGTGGAAAAACAAAGACAAAATGGCGGAAAACTGCAGATTACACTTTACGAAAAAGCTTTCATCAATTATTTTCATAAGCATTTCCAAATTACATGGCTTTTGAGCATTGCTTCATTAAGTGATATGGGATTAAAATTATACAAAGTTCATCGAAGCTGCTTAAACAGGTTTTCTTATCAAACAATCTTGTTCCATGTCACAGAGGATAATCATGTAAAGTCAAGTCCATCATTAAGTGGAATTATTTTGTTTTGTATTTTTTTTTTCTTAATCCTTTATACGCACCTTCGGTTTATTTTCTCGATCAAATGATTTGTTTAAATCAGAGCGCTACAATTAATCTTCAGTAAAATGAGGCAAACCATATAAAAAAAAAAGAAGATAGAGAAAAAGAAACAGTAAGTGCTTACTTTAAATCAACATACTAAAGAGTTTTTTTTAATGTTGCACTAATATACTGAAAACCCTTAAAAATTCCATTTCTAAACTACTTGAAAGATTGCTTTAGCCACCATCACAAGTTTTGATTTTTTAATGGATAGATGTGCATTGAAACTTAAATAAGTAAATTAAAAAAATGCAATAGCAATAGATAATGCAATAGCAAATTTCGACTGAGGTTTTCATTTTAAAAATCTTTAGAGCCTAAATAATTTTAACTCTAACATTTTTATTCTAACTCAAGATTTCAGCTTTAAAGCAAGGTCATTTATCTGGATATATATATTAAAATTAATGAAATGAAAACCTATTTTTGAAGTATTATTTTATGAGATTTGGGATTTGTTCATTGGTTTGTCAGTGAAATTAGATTTGAATATACCAAACTGCATCAAAGCTCAGGAATCCATTGAAACCATTTTCAAATTAGGAACAGAGCAATCACGTCACGGACCTTCAAAATATCAGTTGGACCAGATGCCATATTGGAGAAAGCATCTGCTGTCGACTGGTTACACACCATCGTGTGCTCCTTGTTATGATAAAAAAAAACCGGAAAAATCCGTAGACAACGCAGTAAATAATTGCCTTACAATTTGTATGAAAAACACAAAGGTCAGCATTAATGCTAAATTGTATTCGTTCACAAGGCCAATGTATTGACTTTAGAATTTTCGAAATGTTTACTTTAAACGAGACTCTTGATATCCTTCTTTCATAAACTTCTTTTTCATCAGCTTGGCTCATTTTACAAACTGTTTTGGTAGAGCATTTTCTTTAATATGAAGCAACTGGGAGACATTAATTCCATATTCAGCTGGTTAGAGTATATTACTACATAAATACGGAAGCTTGACGGTAAAAAGGTTGATATCATTAGGTTCATAATAAATTATGTTGTTGGGTTAGCATTTAAGTCCAACTATGAAACAGATGTGTCAGACTCCGTGGTATCCTATATTTCAAGTACAGTGTGATAAATCGAGTAGGCATGTGAATAGAAATAAACTATTTTTATTTCTAAACAATATATTTAAAACGTCGTCGACGTATCTGAATTTAATGTCGAGTTAAATGCCATGGCAGGAGTTTTCTTAAAACTAGTGTAGAAGTTTTTGAATATGATTTGTTTCATATGAATACATTGTATATAGAATATAAAACAGGTCGCCTTATAAAGGTACGCTATTTATGCCATCAAAATTCCAATAGTTTGTCGAAAGACTCTAAAAAGACTGCATAAATGTTTTAATGAGGACCATCCTTCTATCCAATAAACTTTCGAACATTTGTGCGTAGAACAGCAGCGATTTTTTACAGAGTAATTTTTGTAATTATCAATCGCAAGATAAGAAAATTTCCGATTTCAGTTTTTAAATTTTATTTAGGGGATGCTCACTTCTCCATGGCACCTGATCCCACCTGTGATGTTTTGGAGGTCCGTGTTTGCTCTGCTTCTATTACAGTATGTTTTGTTTTATGGACTTTTGATCTCGAATACTGTTTGTAATCTTCATATGCTTCATTCAATTTTTTTTACAATTCACATTTGTTACTGAGTTAACACATTATCATTCAAAAAAAAAATTCATATCTTAAATGATATTTTCTTTCCAATCTTAGGTTTACAAGTTCCTATGCAGATGAATATTTGATATTAACAAAAGTTTTCAATATGGTTATTGTTTTCAGCATCTGCCTCCTAAAGTCATCATTTTGCATTTTGATAATTTTACAAAATGAGTCTCCCTTTCTAACTTAAACGTAATATAGAAATTCGGCTGAAACATGGCATATCAAGAGCACCTCCCACCTTAAAGTTTGCCATATTCTTTACAAGGAAACACAGAAAGCTCCCTAAAAAGGTTAAACATTTTGCCTCAAGTCATTCATCTTGCGTAACTTCAGACTGATAAGGAAGTTGAGGCCTTATTCCGTTATGTTCCTCAGAAGAAGTGATATAATCGGGTAATTAGTCGGATCCGCTACACCGACAAGTACCAAACGGTATCGATATTGAACTGAATGGCATCTTATTAGATTCGGTCTGTCAATATTGGAGGGGCCCGACAACTTCCAGAAGCAGAGTTAGCTTTGTGTGTTTGACAATCGTCCCACAGGGGAAGGGACAATTCGGGCTCTCCAAAATGGGTTATTGATATAATATGAAAATTGAATAAAAGTCCTGGCCGTCTGTCGGAATTTGAAGTTCGAGTTACACATTAATGCAGAGTAATGATAACAAATTGACATTGTGATAAAAGGAAAATTATGATTAAAATGGAAGATATGATGCTCTAGGCTGGGGATGGGAGCTGTCCTTGTTGTTTATGGTAGTTTATGAGGACACTTAAAGATTCTGATACTTTTATTACGAGAAATGCTCCTCTATTGAACATTATTTACTGGAATTCACTTTGCTTCTTTTATACAATAATAAAATGTAAGACAAAAACATTCTGTTAACATGGTTTTTTTTTTTTGGTATTGGCTTTATATTTACATTGTTACTCTTGGTAATACCATTCCTGGACTGAGACAGATAAAAGTCAAAATTTCAAATTGATAAAACCTTTGAATATAAAAAGTATAAATATTTGTATTTAGATATTGTTCAAACTTGAAAACCATGATATTCAAAAGCAAATTTTGACATTTCTGTTTTCAGTTAATGGGATTTAACCCTTGTCTTAATTGCGACCTAAAAGGTTCGTTTAGAAAAAAATGTTCTCAGAGAAATATTTCATCTGTAGCACTACACATAAACGATTTCATGCTCTATAAAATAATACCCCAAAATAGTGTTGTAGATCCAAAATTTCTTCGTAAATGGGCAAGTTTGTTTGTTTAAAAATGAATCGTTTACGTTTTAATGTTGTTAAGTCCTACAATGTGTATGATATAATTTAATTACGATGTCATTCTTAGATCATTCATTTCATAACTTCAAAAAGATATTATTTATTAACTGTGTCTGAAAATTGAAAAGAATTAATTATCGATTTAATTTGGGTTATTTATATGGTTGCAAAATCCTTTTAAATATTTATGTTGCACAGCATAAAATTTCTAGGAATACTAACATCAGAGACGTTGATTGTTCGTATGAAAACTCAAATGTTGCGAACTAAAGAAAAATAAGCTTATCCTTCATTTTTGAAAAAAATATTTCTGAAAATGTTGGTGTACAATTTTTGCATCTTATTGAGATACTATCATAAAAACAAAGCGAGATAAAACTTGTATCATTTTTAAAAAACTATATATATATAATAAATTGTATTTTTGAGGATGTTTGGTGCATTTTACTTATAATGAAAATTTTCAAATCCTCTAATGTGCCAATGGTTTCAATAATTTACAGTCAAGATTAAACTTTTAACTTTTTTTTGAAAAAAAAAAAAACAAAACAAAATTTTTTTTTCAAATAAAAAACGAAGAATATACTATTTTTTTTTCAAAATCATAGTAACATATAAAGCATACATAGTAGTACAGTAACATCATTTACACTAGATTAATAATAAAAACCAACAGAAAAATGACTTTACAAAATTGGTAGTAAAAATCGTGCTTACATTTTCAAATTGAAAAAAAATAATAACCTTAACAAACATTAATAATTTGTGGCAATCTTTGAAAAAAAATAAGTGAAAGGATCATACACATCAATTCTTCTACATCTTGACTAAGCAGACAATCATTGTACGTTATAATGTAACAAGGGCTATGTACTATACACCGAGGGTCTGTAGAAACTTTTGTCAACAACATGTAGGCGACATTTTGAATGTCCTCGGTGTACTGTTCCATTTTATCCTGGGAGAGAGTTCCAGGTCAATTCACTTAAAATTACAACACTAAATGTGGCGAAATTTGCACGATATTGGAAACAAGGGAGCCCTCCGCTGTTACAAATTACGGCAAAGATTCGGGATAATTTCATTAGCAAAGCGGCTTTACGGCTCTTTTGTGGATCCCGTTTGGAATCGCTACCTGTCTTCGCAGAATAACTCAATAAAGAGATAATTTTCAGTGCAAAGGTCGATTGGCAGCGCATTAAGCTTCCCAGAGGTAGAAGATTTGAAGTGTATGTTCCTTAATTGCTGAAATTACTCTGAATTTCCTTAATGATTGTCACAAATGTTTCTTTTACGAGCAAGATCGCAACATAACGCGCGGGAAAAATGGGAAAACTGAGAAATATGTCACGTGACTGGAGAAGATTTACTATAAAGTAAAATCACATCTTTTTCGGATGTTTTCTTGAATTATTCAAGAGAAAAGATAAAATGCCGCGGAAATCAAATCATCTGTGTCTAAGATTGTATTATCTTTTACACCAGTCTTGTGCATGACGAATTCTTTCAAAGGCAAAATGGATATCCATTAGAAACAAAAAATGCTATAAGTGCTAATTAACATCTCATGGCAATAGTTTACTTTTTTCTCTTTTACTACAAAAAGTTTGGAATCCTTTAGCGACTTTTGGGGATTGAAATGTTGTTAAAACGTTTTGAATGACCACATTAAGTTGCAAGCTAAACAATGTTTCAACACTTTTGATATTTCAGCTTACTCAATTCGCATATATACCTTTTTAATTTCAGAAACATCCAACTATTGTGAATGCAGTTTTATTTATATACATTTTTAAATGTAATTATTAATATTAAAATACACTGTATTATAAATTATTCAGATGATCGCTGAATTGATTTTAAAAACTTTCGCAGGTAAGAGATAAAAAACGATCAAAGCTATACTACTGTATAGGTCAAGGCTAAAGCAAACATATACAAAGGTGTACATGAATACTTCATAGCTGAGAGCTAAAGATGATCAAATATGCTTCATGAACTAAAACAGAATGTACAGGTACACTTCAAAGGAATATTACAAAGAGTTCAAAGGAAGGAAATAAAAACAAAGATGTACAGATAAACTGCATATGAAAGAACAAAAATGTACATATATATACATCATGAAAACGAAAAACAGGGATGTTAAGGTATTGTCTTCCCATAAATTTTTATTAAAATAGAAAATTTTGTAGATAATCATATGAAGGTATACATCACAATTTGAATATATCCATTTGAAAACAAGTAAGATAAAGTGAAAATTAAGCAGCAATATCTCAAAAACATTACATAAATCTCCAAATAATTGAATGTATGTTTCTATATTGAATAAAAAGGACAATTTATAGTTTGTTTGTCTTATGCTGTAGTCGAGTATACCTTTTTTTTATTCATGTTAAAATTTGTTTTTTCCAAAATAATTCATATTCAACAATTTGAGCATATCTTGTGAGATGATATTTGACAAGAACATGATAACACGCTTCTTATCTTTTACAATTTATGCTTATTATACTAGTGATTTTCAAATTTTATTTCTCAGTTTGGTAAACAAAAAAAAGAAAGATACAAAACTGTCAACCACTTGAGATAAATATAAAAACATTGCATAAATCATGGTTTTTATCACATGTTTTAAACCATAGCCCTATCAAAACTTATTGAGAAATCCGAGAGAAATCGATATTGAGATCAAAATACACAAAGAAAAAATTGTTTTGACTTTCAACTCTCATAAACAATTAATGGTTTTCAAATCTCGATTTTGGAAAGTAATTTATTCAATCTCAAATATAAACTATATTTTAGCAAAGCCTATTTTTTGTTTTATAAATTCTTCTTGAAGCAAAATTTACACATGAAAACATGTTATGTTTATTCTGTAGGAGGACATGGTAAATATTTACACTGACTTCGTAAGGACGATTTCATCACGTCAGAGGAAACTCAAACTTTTAGAGGAGCTGTTTATTTGAAGATCAAGTGTGTCAGACACTTCATTACACGTGCTGGTATGGCAGTTTGGAATAGATCAAGTTTCCAAAGCCGTGTAAAGAAAGGAAATTTCGGAGTTTCCTGACAGATGGCGCTAGTAGAAGCAATTACATTACTTCGACAGTCAAACGTCTTCGGTTTCACTTTTTCCCCACGTCTACGTCAATTAAGTGCTTTGTCACATGAACCAGTACCGAGTAGTTCATGGCTGGTTAGCGCTATGTCTATCTTTCGGAACTCCTTTGGACTGTTTGATAACTACCCTCAGATCCTGAACACCAACTGTCAATGTTATTGTATTGTTGTAATATTACGACTAAACAATTAATAAATTGATATCCATTTTTCTGATTATATTTGCTAAGTGAGACGGCAAAATGAAAGATGAAACGAATAATTTTCCCCAAAATAATTATTGAGTATTTAGGGCCTCTTAAAACCATGAAAATAATTGCTATTTTATTACAATATTTACAATTCAACAAGTGGAGGAGGAAAGATGATATATTTTGAAATATGTTTCTTTATCTTCTATCTTAAACTGCTTGGTGATTTAAAATATTGCACAACGCCTTTTATAACATTTTACAATCAAGTAATTACATATACATGCATGTACCAAATACCATTTTTTTTTTAAAGAAATTTAACTCAGACGCATACATATATATATTTTTTGTGTCCTTCTTTTTTATTTTTTGTAAAAGTTAAAAAATGATACTAAAAGGCAGAAAACCTCTTGAAACAATAGATCAATTCCCCTTTAATCTTCGATTTATATTTTAGATGATAAAAAATAATTAGATAAAAACCTTTAGTTTCACTTTGAAAATCATTGAAAATGATTCATAGAACAGTTAACACACTAAATGACATAATGATAGTTGACAAGAATCTGTACATCACATTATTTTAAGTTAAGTCCTCTGCACGAAGACAACTACAAGTAATTTCTAGGTCACACCTTCTTACAAAACAGAAAAAATGCCTTAAATCAGAAAACCAGGTATGGATATGGATCCATGTATTTCTCATTGATTTTTGGTGTCTATATAAACCCTGATTTATATAAACATGAGAATTGTTTACATGATAGGAATTCTGTCATTATTCTTCAGAGGAAGCAGATAGAGGCTGTAACCAGTCGGTAGGGGATGCTCACTCCTCCATGACACTCGGGTCCTCCTCTAATGTTTAAACTCTATGTTTGCTTTGCTCCTGATTGTTTTGGTTTTTTTTTTTATTCTTGAGCGTGATTAATATTCGTTATTTTCATATTTCATTTTAAAAAATCATGTAAGTCAGTTTTAAATATTTTCAATATTTCAAACAAACTTGAGTTTAAACTACCATACTTATACTAGACCATACTATTAATTGTTGATTCGTCAATTAAATTTGAATTGTTTGTATGTGTTACATTGAAAGTTTAAATCTAAAATTTAAACTTATCTATAACTATCTATCACATTGGTAAAGAAAACCAGTGGGTGATATATGTACTGCATGTGTACTGGAAAATATAAATCCCAAACCTGTTGATATTCTTACTTTATCAGCTTTTTTGTACTTTGCTTATACTAGAACTCAAAACTTCTGATAAAAACTAGCAAAAATGAATATGAATAGGGCCTAGTTTACATTCTGCGAAGCCTTTTCTTTACTTCTGGAGAAAATATTAAATGAGGTAAATTTCATTGTACAAGAATTTTCAGCTGTATTTGTCAACAACATAAACTATATGTGAATCTGCAGTTATAGGTTGAGGATACTTCAATTCCTCAATGAAAATAAGTACGTAGTTTTTGGAGAGCATGTATATGAACAATCTCTTTTGAATTGTTTTGAGATAAAGAAGAAGATAATTTTTAAAACTTACACATGGAAAAGGTCTCTAAATGTGTCCTTAAATTCGATATTAAGATTTATCGATGTACGAGGGTTGTCCCAAAATTTCGTAGACTGGTCTCATATCTTTTAAAAATAATGTATCTTTATAAAATTTTCATGATGGATAAAGCTAGTTCTTGGTAGATAAATTACGAAGTTTTGTCATGTTTACTTGAAAACTTTTCGAGTTATAAGATTTAAAGTGATATCGTTCTCTTACACCTGGAGCAATCTGCAACGTCAAAAACTACAAATGTCAACGGTTCAAATTTTTCGAGAAAATATTTCAATTACTAGAATCAAATTCTTAAATTAAACGAAACGGTTATAATTATAAATGTGAAAAATACTAATTACTATGACATAATCAAACATTTAAAAATGTAAACAAATGTATATGCGTGTACAGGTATGAAATAATTATTATTTGAAAACGCTATATTTCTACGGGCTTTTTGTCTGTTTTCTCTAATGGAGTTGCACAATGGAACTCTTTCCCATTTCTTTGTCCTGTCTTTTATTTTAGTTACTGTTATTCACATATACATAGAGAAACCGTTTTAGTCATTTTAAATACTAAGGACGAGATAAAGTTTCTTAGTATACCAAATATTTATGACTGGTACATTTCTGTAAGAGTTAATTTAGGTTCAAAACACTTGAACATACTTCTTTGCGCCGCCTGTGCCAACGCAGCCGCCATTTTTCAAAAAGGCGGATTTCAACCCCATGTTTATAAAACGTTATAAAATTTATATTTATCAAAGCACAACCACCAAAATTTGAGGAAATATAGTTAATAAAACAGTATTGAGAATTTTTACTTCCATTCAAAAATCACAGGGTAGTAATCACTTTTCCGTACGATTTTAAATATAATATACCAAATTTTAATAGCAACTTTTGGGTATTGCGCCGCCTTCCTACATCAGACAATGAAATTTGTCTTTTAAATTGGAATAATTTGCAAAGTTACTCTATATTTGTCCACAATTCTATTAGATAGTGTTGGTTAAATCTATATACAAAGTTTAATTAATGTATGACTTAGGGTTCCTACAAAACAACGCTTTTCTACGGAATTTTGGGACAACCCTCGTAAATAATATATCAATTAAAATGTTCATTTCTAAACACACATTGATGAAAATATCCCATTTAACTAGATGTAAAAGACGCCAAAGAGTCTGCATGACATATCTCTTTTCATATTTGGTTTTTATTAGTAAATGGAAGAAAGTGATGATAACTAGTTATGGCCGACATTGGAAAATACGCCTTTAAATATTTGTGGTAATTTTCCTGTATGTGAATTATGGAAATAACGAACAGTATTCAACCCCAAAAGTCCATTCTGACATCAAAGTTGCAACTCATATTGCTTTAAGATAAGTACTTTTCTTTGTTTCGGAAGTTTTTTTTTCTCTTTAATTCAATTTGTCCCGCAGAAGAAAACTGACTGAATTGCAGAGCAAGATATTTGATTATATGGTTGAACTTTAGATTTCTTTGTAGATATGCATGCATATATTTATTTCTAAATTTAACCTGTCACTTGACAAACAGCTGATGAAACGTTACTATGATCATTCGTCAACTTCCCTTACTCATAAAGCAATACATGTATACCGTTATCACTTGCATATGGAGTTTGTATCTCTCAGTTGATTTGATACACAAGAACATGTCCTATGTATGGAAAAAATTCGTCAACAAAGTAAGTTAATTACAAAAAAGCTGATGAACTAAGAATATCAACAATTTTGGGATTTATGTATTCCAGTACGTATGCAGTACATACAAACAATTCACTATTAAGTTGATGAATCAAAAATTGCAGCAGGCTCGTTTAAAGTCATCATTTCGCAAGTACTATGGCCGATACAATTACCAATCAAATATATCATTTCATTTAGCCAAATGCTGATGAACTTTATTGAGAGCAATTGTTAAGCCATTATTGTCGACTGATTTTTTCCCCGATCATGACTAGGAGCACGCGGCGGGTTTGACCAGTCGACAGGGGATGCTCACTCCTTCATGGTACCTGATCCCCGCTCTGATTTTTTAGAGGTCCGTATTTGCTCTGCTCCCGATTTGTATTGTTTTGATTTTTTTATTGCAAAATTGCAATTAACAATTTCAAGAATAGAGAAAAAAACCATTTATAATCTTCTGTTGTCATATTTGCAATGGAAGAATATTTCATAAGCTATGATTGAAACAAAATTCCATTATTATCGTCCTGTGCAATATTGATTTCTTAAATAATACTATATGAAACATATGGAGAAAACGAACAGTACTCCAGATCCAAAGCCCATAATACAATACAAAATAGGAGCAGAGAAAAGAAGGACCTCCAAATAATCATAAGTGGGATCAGGTACCATGGAGGATTGGGCATCCCCTGCCGACCAGTCACACCCGCCGAGTGCTCCTGGTCATGATCGGGAAATAAGGGGAAAAACGTTGTAAATTCAGTGTATAAGTAATGGACTAACAATTAGTATGAAAAACGTCGGTCAGCATTTGACTCAATGATAAATTGCGTTTGCTGACAAGGTCAAAGTATCGACGATAGAACTTACGAAATAATGACTTTAAACGAGACAGCTGAAAGTTTGTCAATTTAATTTTTTTGTCTATAATTTACTTTGTTTTAGAAATTGTTCACACGCAGAGCATGCTCTTGCGTATCGAATCAACTGAGATATGATAAGTCCGTATGCAGGCGATGAAGATATATATTGCTGCATAAGAAAGGTGAGTTGACGATAGAAAAGTTAAAGTCATCACGTTTATCATAGAGCTTGGTTGTTAGATTACCATTAACGTCTTTTTCAAGTAAAATATCCAAATATGAAACAGATGTGTCGGACTTTGTGGTATCTTTTATCTCAAGCTCACCAGGATATATCTATATATTTGATTATACATAGGTCTTTCTTCAGAAACAATTTGATACTTTATTTAAGTTTAATTAAACATTGAAACAATTTTTTCATATTAACACATTTTCACGGCAAAATAAAATTCTCAAAAATGCAGCTCAAATTGCTTTAAACAATGTTAACATTGTTTACATCTGGTACAGCTGAATATTTAAGAAATTTCATGCCTGTCATAGTTTTATTACTAGTATATATTTTTTCAAAACCAAAAAAAATCCAGACAAGTAGACTTTTGATTCTTTGGAGTTAATGAAACGGAATTTATCACATTTTCTTACAAAAGTAGGTCCAAAATAACCTCTGATGTATTTTAAAGATCCTTATTCGCTATTTGACAACCCTGTTTTTGGTAAGAAAATTGTAGTTTTTGGCTTTAATCCACTTTTTGGGGCAGGTCAGTAGTTATCGAACCAATTTTTAAGCCTTGACAACCATCAAATTCTTATACATGTATGTCGTATAAGTGGAATTTTCAAAAACTTAGCGATTTATTCCTGCGGAATGTTAATTTTTATCCGTCCATTTAAACTGTGTATAGTTACTAAACAGCTTTTTCAGTACTCTCTTTAGAACATGATAATGAAACACAGGGGCATCTTATCCACTCTGTATGTGAAATAGAGAACAGAGTGGATAAGATGCCCCTGTGGTCGAAACAATGACCTTGTCAGCGAATACAATTCAACACTGAGGCAAATACTGACTGACGTTTTCCATACTTATTGTTAGTCCATTATTTACACACTGAATTGACGACAGATTTTTCCATTATTTCCCGATCATTACAAGGAGCACATGGCAGGTGTGACCGATCGACAGGGATCATCACTCCTTCATGGCACCTGATCCCACCTCTGATGTTATGGAGGTGCGTGTTTGCTCTGCTCCTATTTGGTATTGTTATATGGACTTTTGAGATTGAATACTTATCTCCATATGTTTCAAACCATTTTGAGCCCAAAAAAGTTCATTTACCCAATCAGTACAGAACTAGATACTCAAGACAAGTACGCTTATTTTCTTTTAGGCATCTGATCCTCCTCTGGTGTTTCTAGATATGCGCATTTTGCCCTGTTTACGATTCGTATTCTTTACTTGTTTAGTGAGATTGGTCACTGTTCGCTGTCTTCTTCACTTTTTATATCTAAGACTTAGACGTGAGTTCTTTTCTAAATCAAGGCTCAGTTTTGGATTATATAGAGAAAGAGCTGGGAGGGGGCTAGATCACTTGGCTCATTTGGAACCTAGTTATTTAAAAAATAAACAATCATGCAAGAAACAATTATTAGTTAATATGCTATTTGGACAAAAAATTGCAGGAGAGCGATTGCAACAATAGTTAATTTGTTCCTTCAATGCGAGTAAGAATGTGACTCAACTACTTTTTATATTTATCTTTCGACCATCTCATTAAAAAACATCTTGTCAGTTTATTTCATAAATCATAGTTTATTCCAAGATAAATCTACAAACATTCAAATTAATAACATCGTAAAACGTTTTTAGTACCCTGATCATCCTGCATCCCTTTTCCTCTTTCGTGATCCGATCCCGATGTATTTCTTGGCGCAGATGGGGACCGCTATATTTGGGCATAACTTATCAGCTGACTGTCAGCGGTAATTGGTCGCGCTGCATGAAGTAGATTCGGAGGTGACATCCGTTTTATTCGTTCTGTCGTTACTTCTGTGTAATTCCGGTCTTTTAGGGTAATTACCCGTCACTGGTCGCCGCCTTGGACACCTGGAACCTGAAATAATGGTCCTCAGAACGGTACCATTGTCTTACACAAATCACTCCGTTAAATTTCCTATAAAACGTTATTTTTTATATCATTTTTTAATTTAATATTTTTTATACTGAAAGAAACTGAAAAAATTATTTTGTACTTTTTTTTTGAGATTTAATATTGTTTTAGCTTAATTTCTTCATTCCAAACAGAAAATATGAATAATTTAATCAATTCGCGGTGCCATAATAACTCAGATCCGCTGAATAGGTGGCCATGGTTCTAACAACCGTATTGACCCTCATCGTTGGACTCTCCATAATTTAATTATACCCTGACAACCCCAGGGGGCACCGGACACTAGACTCTGTTGGCTCTAATTACTCACTGCCCCCTCCTCAGGCGGGGTACAGGAGTCTGGGGTTTGTCATACTGATCACTTAGTTCTCACATGTATATTAAAATACGTATATTGACATTTATTTGGATAGATCTCTACCCATGATTTATACTATCTTAAACAAGAATTTTTAATTCGAGTATAAATTATAGTTAAGGTAATCAAAGTCAAAACAAGTCTAAAGGACTATATTTTTCTGTTGTAATGCCTATGGGGTTCTTAAGTACATTAATAAGAAAACTTATTAAAGTATCAATCCTACCTAAGCCTTTTTATCTATAGCCTTTATATACCGGTATTTATTAATTGGCTTTATGTGTTTACTGTGGTAAAATTAAAAATATTCTTTAAGTAATCACTTTGAAATTGAAATCAAACCTGAATATTCCTGAAAGAATTCAATTCAAATATTTGTCTAATTTTATGTCGAATGCACAGGCATCTGCAGTTACTTATTTTTGTTTCAATAATTAATAAATATCCCTACCTTATAAATAAACTGTATTATTAGGTAGGGGTATATATTTTGTATTAGAAGAAAAATAAGTAACGCCAGGTGCCTCTGGTCGAATATGTTCTTCTCCAGAAATAAGGTAAGCTTTCAATCAGATTCTGAGAAGCACAAGTTTCTAAAACATAACATAATGATAATAATACCATTATCATGTTCTAAAGAGAGTACTGAAAAAGCTGTTTAGTAACTTTACACAGTTTAAATGGACGGATAAAAATTAACATATTTTTGATAGCCCCACGTAAATGTCGAGTTGAAGGCAACAGAAAGCGTTTTCTTTCTTTCACTAAAAAGATTTTGAACAAATTCTGCATCATTTGAATAAAAAAAATAGGTCCGCTAAAAACGCGGTGCAATTGGTATCCAAAGGAATTCCAGCAGATTGTTCTAAAACCTGGTCTCCAAAAACCACCTACCCGGTAGATATTGTCAAATTGAATCAGAAACTCGAACATCTTTTTTAAATCAACTTCGGAGTACTTGTGTGTACAATCAGATTTTTTTCCCCATTGTAATTTGCAAATGACCATTAACAAGGTAAGATATTTTTTTTTATTGAAAAAGCAGCTGTCAATGCATGATTTCTATAGGTTGTTGATTTTGATAAAATGTTGTGATTTCAAATGTTCAAAAAGTTCCCTTTTTGTTGTTTTCTACTACATTTTAATAACGTATTACTCATCAATTTAGATGGCTAGATTTTTCTTACATAGGCATCTTTTATCTAGATAAAAAGAATTTTATGTTCAAAGCTTTAGAGACAAATTGGTTGCAAGTCCAGGAACTTCTAATCCTTATACGAGTTATCTTTCTTCTGACAAGCGTCATGTTCTGAACCAATCCATATCGAAATTGATAAGCGCATTTATATATGAAAAAGTTATATTTGACGGTTAGTATTTGAAGAGCTTTGCACTCATAAAAATAGATACGTGTATAAAACAATTTGAAGCAAACAATTATACCGAAATTTTTTCCCCTTCAATTTTTTATATGCAGATCACTGAGCACAGAAAGTTGCTGAGAGATATTAAATAATAATTTTCATTTTATTCATTTATTGAGCTCATCGTAGAGTTAGGAAAAAAGTTTGAAAGTTTGAAAATACAACATAGTTTTGCAAATAACTAACGCATTTAGATTTTGTTTAAGAAAGAAATATGCCATGCACAGGTATAGTTAGGTTTGTTAGAGAGCTTTCCCCATTCTTCACAAACTTACATTTTACAGACTATATTTCCACATCAATATCAGATTATAAGATACTTTAAATATTTAATTAATTAGTTATGTAAGCTTTTAATGTTTTGAAGTTCAAAACAAAATCAAGAATTGCAAAATTCTATTTAAAAAGAAGATATCTTATATCCAGAAATAGAAATATGAAATCTTTAAAAATCTTTAAAGAGATACTGGTATCTACAACGGCGTATTCGTGCCATTTTAACAATGTAGAAATTTTTTTTTAATCGTTTGGACGC
Organism: Saccostrea glomerata; assembly: GCA_003671525.1. Classification (NCBI taxonomy): domain Eukaryota; kingdom Metazoa; phylum Mollusca; class Bivalvia; order Ostreida; family Ostreidae; genus Saccostrea; species Saccostrea glomerata. The sequence continues at coordinate 754,350 of PRKT01000109.1, read as the reverse complement.
TTTAAGAAAACGTTTGTACGATTTAATAAATCGTTTGTACGATTTAATAAATCGTTTGTACAATTTAATAAATCGTTTGTACAATTTAATAAATCGTTTGTACAATTTAATAAGTCGTTTGTACAATTTGTTTGTTAAATCGTTTGTACAATTTATCAAATCGTTCATACGATTTATTAAAATAGTTTGTAAGATTTTAATAAATCGTTTGAACAATTTAGGAAACCGTTTTTACGATTTAAGAAAACGTTTGTACGATTTAAAAAAAATGTTTGTACGATTTAATAAATTGTACAAACAATTTAATAAATTGTATAAACGATTTAACAAACAAATTGTACAAATAGAACTACGTACTCTAACTCTTGATTCCCGCCTACATTTTGCACCCTTTAAATTCAATTTTAATGGCAATTTGGCCATTAAATCTTTGTTTAATACAAGGAACAGTTCTATGGTAATTGATTAATCATTTTAATTCCAGCTCTAGATAGTGAATAATCATTAATTTCAGCTCTCGAAAAAAGGGGGGTAGACGATATTTTCTAGTGAAATCGAACTTTCAAGAAACACCATATTGTGAAATAGTCTTAAATATGATAAAATGTATTTAATATCTTTTCTTATGTTTTACGCAAATAAATAATATATATATAAATTGTTAAAATACAATTATTTAGTTGTAAATAGCTTTAGAATTGGTGAAAATCAGGATTTTTTCGTTTTTTGTCTATAAACATATGTTCCCCCCCGTGAAACACAAAAAGCTTTGGCATAAATTTGTAAAATGACAGTCTATATTACCTGTAAAAAGGAATTTTTGTTTCACGGGGGGGAAAGATGTTTTAAAAATAATTTCCGTTTTCCATTGATTTCTATAGTGAAAAACTCAAGTTTTACCATAATTATAGAGTTATCTCTCTTTGGTATTCCAAAAAAGTAACCTTTTATGAAAATTCATATAAATATCTATAAAAATTTTGAAAATCATTCGAATATGTTAACTTTTGAGAATTGACTTAGAGCTAGGCGGGAGAACAATACTATCTTTCGTGGTTCTTAATCTCATTGGTAAAATATTTATTATTTACAAGTCAAAACTGAGTTCTGCTGGGTTCATATAAATATTTAGATATCAATTAATTTGAGAATTCAAAGATATGCAAAGTACAATTATTCTGAGAATTTTAATATATTTACATTTGCAAATGTTTTCCTTTATATAACACTACTGAAAGCAATGCGTATCTATAACTGTATATATACAGGTATGGGTTCAAAAGGTTATAAATGTTCGTATGGATAAACGTTCGACGTAATTTCTCAGTGACATCATAAAGGGTTGACGCGCATTTAGTGGATTACATACATGCTGTTAAGTTTGAAAAATAATGCATTTCACACATTAAAAGTCACAATCAGGCAAATTTAAAGTATGAATAAGTCACAAATGTAAATATAAGTAATAAGGCATCATTGTAAAAAATCTATTGGGCTATAAATACGGGTTGGTACGAGATTAAATTCATCATAAAGCCCTTCAGGTTTTATGGAATTTAATCTCGTGACTAACCCGTATTTATATCCCGATAGATGTTTTAAAATGATACCTTGTTTCTTAAATGTTTTGGTGTGACGTACGAAAAATTTTATCTGGCGACTGTCACTTATTATTTGGCGGACGCCACTTATATATCTGGAGGCCGCCACTTAATATCTGGTGGCCGCCACATAAATTATTTCGTAAAAGGTGAGTGTTATTGTATCTTTATTGGGTTAAGAAGATGAATGTTGACACAGCCACTGCTTATTGATAAAAAAGTTAATGATAAAAAACGAATTATTAAATATTGGAACACCATTCTTAGAAATCCAGAATACAAAACTTTATTTAATTCTCAACCAATCATAGTTCACAGCAAACACAAGAATATAGGTGACGAGATAATCCGGTCTCACCTAAAACTAGCACCATGATTTATGTTCGTGACCCCTGATGAGGCCTCTTAATAGCCGAAACTACTTGCATAATTCAAATCAAATATTAATCTGCTTTATGCAAAAACATATCTACTATGTAATAGAAGTGTGGTTTGGAGTGTCGGGTCCTAATAAATCTCTTACAAGTTTGGTTGATTGATGTCGCTAATTTTTACACTGTATCCACCTCTGAAATCACACGTTAAAACATGCGCGCGCATCAGGAAGCCAGGTGTTATCTGGCGGACGCCAGATAAATTATCTGGCGGCCTCCAAATATTATGTAGCTGCCGCCAGATAAATATTTAGCGGCTGCCAGATATTATGTAGCGGCTGCCAGATAAATATATGGCGACCGCCATATAAATTTTTTGGGCGGTCACCAAATATTAAGTGGCGGCTGTCACTTATATATCTGGTGGCCCTCAAATAATAAGTGGCAGCTGCCACATAATTATCTGGTGGCCGCCAGATATATAAGTGGCGGCCACCAAATAATAAGTGGAGGCCGCCAGATAAAATGTTTTTCGTACGTTGCACCAACGGGCTTCCGTAGAAGAGTAACTCTCACTGTTCTTATTTACTCAGAAGTTTTTAACCCCTTTACAGTGCTGTGAACTCCTCAGTGTCAGATGCCATTATGGATGTGGTCCGTGACACTATTCAGTCCTCCAAGTTCCAGTTTACCAATCCTAAGACACAGGCTCGGATCTTGACAGGGTCAGAAGAGGGGCTCTTCTCCTGGATCACAGCTAATTAC
>PRKT01000109.1:717386-737789 GCA_003671525.1 Saccostrea glomerata | reverse complement strand
CCCCCCCCCCCCTACTTACCACACTAAACTTTCCCAGGACAAAGTTAGGTGTGACCCAGGAGAAGACCCCCTCCCTACCTACCACACCAAACTTTCCCAGGATGTAATTAGCTGTGATCCAGGAGAAGAGCCCCTCTTCTGACCCTGTCAAGATCCGAGCCTGTGTCTTAGGATTGGTAAACTGGAACTTGGAGGACTGAATAGTGTCACGGACCACATCCATAATGGCATCTGACACTGAGGAGTTCACAGCACTGTAAAGGGGTTAAAAACTTCTGAGTAAATAAGAACAGTGAGAGTTACTCTTCTACGGAAGCCCGTTGGTGCCACGTATGAAAAACATTTTATCTGGCGGCCTCCACTTATTATTTGGTGGCCGCCACTTATATATCTGGCGGCCACCAGATAATTATGTGGCGGCTGCCACTTATTATTTGAGGGCCACCAGATATATAAGTGACAGCCTCCACTTAATATTTGGCGACCGCCCAAAAAATTTATATGGCAGTCGCCATATATTTATCTGGCAGCCGCTACATAATATCTGGCAGCCGCTAAATATTTATCTGGCGGCCGCTACATAATATTTGAAGGCCGCCAGATAATTTATCTGGCGTCCGCCAGATAACACCTGGCTTCCTGATGCGCACGCATGTATTAACGTGTGATTTCAGAGGTGGATACAGTGTAAAAATTAGCGACATCAATCAACCAAACTTGTAAGAGATTTATTAGGACCCGACACTCCAAACCACACTTCTATTACATAGTAGATATGTTTTTGCATAAAGCAGATTAATATTTGATTTGAATTATGCAAGTAGTTTCAGCTATTAAGAGGCCTCATCAGGGGTCACGAACATAAATCATGGTGTTAGTTTTAGGTGAGACTGGATTATCTCGTCACCTATATTCTTGTGTTTGCTGTGAACTATGATTGGTTGAGAATTAAATAAAGTTTTGTATTCTGGATTTCTAAGAATGGTGTTCCAATATTTAAGAATTCGTATTTTATCATTAACTTTTTTATCAGTAAGCAGCGGCTGTGTCAGCATTCATCTTCTTAACCCAATAAAGATACAATAACACTCACCTTTTACGAAATAATTTATGTGGCGGCCACCAGATATTAAGTGGCGGCCTCCAGATATATAAGTGGCGGCTGCCAAATAATAAGTGGCGGTCGCCAGATATTAAGTGGAGGCCGCCAGATATATAAGTGGCGGACGCCAAATAATAAGTGGCAGCCGCCAGATAAAAATTTTTTCGTACGTTGCACCAATGGGCCTCCGTACCCTTCCCTTTTAAAGTCTAAGTTAATTAAATAAATTTCCAAAACATTTAAGAAATAAGGTATCATTTTAAAACATCTATCAGGATATAAATATGGGTTGGTCACGAGATTAAATTCCATAAAGCCTGAAGGGCTTTATGATGAATTTAATCTCGTACCAACCCGTATTTATAGCCCAATAGATTTTTTACAATGATGCCTTATTACTTATATTTACATTTTGTGACTTATTCATACTTTAAATTTGCCTGATTGTGACTTTTTATGTCTGAAATGCATTATTTTTCAAACTTAACAGCATGTATGTAATCCACTGAATGCGCGTCAACCCTTTATGACGTCACTGAGAAATTACGTCGAACGTTTATCCATACGAACATTTATAACCTCCTGAACCCATACCTTTATATATACAGTTATAGATACGCATTGCTTTCAGTAGTGTTATATAAAGGAAAACATTTGCAAATGTAAATATATTAAAATTCTCAGAATAATTGTACTTTGCATATCTTTGAATTCTCAAATTAATTGATATTTAAATATTTATATGAACCCAGCAGAACTTAGTTTTGACTTGTAAATAATAAATATTTTACTAATGAGATTAATTTGAAATTGTCAATGTATAGTTAATAGTCAAGAAGACTGATCATTACACAGCTTTTAGTTAAGTAAAATTTTTTAAATTGGCACTTACTGGATAAGCCTCATCCCTGCTGTGGCCCCTAGAAACACCGGTGTTTTACTTTGTTTGTCCTCTGGAACCACCCCCTCCGCCTCCCTCAGACACACCTTTAGGGGCGACCTCAAAGCAGAGGGGTTATTTTCATAACTAGAGATCCCTCCTCCTGAATTATTAAAAAAAAGATGTCACATTTTTCACAACTTTCTCAAAATCCAAATTAGAAATCTGTGTTAAAAACATGATTAACCTCATTTTCTCTGCTTAATTAAGGGGGCATGAAACTCACAACATTGGAAGAAACACTCTTGTTCATCAGAACTATGTACTTGGTTTCTATGCTTTTAATTCAAAATTTGAAAGAGGTACCCTTGTCTATTATAACCATGTACCTTTGGTCATCATAACTATGCACATCGATAGTTCATTTAAGGTAAGTCACTCGTGAAATTTGTAAAATCAAGGATTTTTTGAGAAGTATATTTTGGATAAGTACTCATAAAGTATGACTCAAAATCGCAGAGAAAATAAGGGGTCAGTGTGCATCTTACTGATCTACAGTACAATTAAGTTGACCTTTTTGCACTTAAAATTTAACTCTTCGGTTAATTACTTTAACCTTTATAATATTTTATCAGAGGTAACGATGGCAATAAATATAATCTTATTTTACGTAAAATAGTTTGAATAATATTTATCATTGAACAAATCTTGCAAATTAATGTGCGTTAATTATTGTGTGACCTTTTTGCACTAAAAAAGTAACATTTTATAAAAAAATTTCTTGTGTCAAACTTTTTACGACTTAAGTGCTGATCAGTCAAGTATCGAGTAGTTTAAAGTAATGGAAGAAAAAGTTGGGGTCAGTGATGTTAATTTTGAAATATTGGTCAAAACGTGTGATTTTCAGGCGAAAAACGCTGCAAATTTTATCGTGACTTTTTTTTTTTACATATCTTCATTTCTCAGCAAAGTTTGTTGAAAAAAAGTGTAAAATTTATTCTAAAAATATAAATTGAGTCCTATATTAAATATTCCTAGCATATCATAATGGAAAACATTATCCGAGTAAAAGTATGTGAGACTTAAGTTCCAAGATATTAAATTTAATAAATGTGCAGATTTGCAGAATTTTCTGCTAAATATCCTTCCACCACAAGAAATAGTCCCTCATAAATCTAGCTTCTTTGTGGATTTTTGAGCCGTTTTTTCATGGACTGTTGCAAAATATACATTGTTGAATTTAAATATGTTATAAAAATTGAATTATGATAAATAGTTTTGAAGTAAGAGGTTCTGCGTGAACTTTTCTAAAAAGCTGACGAGTGACATACCTTAACACCCAGGAGCAATTAAAAAAGATTTTCATTGAAATAATGCACTTTGATCTACATAGCCCTGCCTTAGCACCAGAACCCCTGAACGTGGGGTCTTGAATTTTACGATTTTGTCAGAGGACTCAATGATAATTACAAACAGTTTCATCTGCTTTATGTCCAAGAGTCAACAAGAAGATTTTTAAAGATAGCACTAATTCTGATGGTTTTTTTTATCTCTAGGCCAAAGGGGGCAAGGACCATGAAATTCAAAATTATTGTACCTCTTCACCAATTAGTGCTTTATGCTAAATTTGGTTGAAATCGGTTAAAGGATTCAAGAGAAGAAGCTGAAAATGTTCAAAAGTTTATGACCAATGCACGATGGACAAAGACAGGCAAAAATAGAAAGCAGTCACTCAGAAGACCTAAAAATCTAGCAAAGAGTGGAAAATTAGAAATCTCAGTCTTAATAATAATTACTTTTGTGAAAATGGAGCAATCAACATAAAACTTGAGCTTAATCAATAATAAGTAAATCATCAATATAAAGACAAATATTAAAAATTAAATCAGTATCAATGGGCACAGGGAAAAAAGTCTGGAAATCAGTTCAGTGATGTTGCAAACTGAGTTCAGGTCCCTATTTATTTCTACCTCGACCTCCATCAGAGACAGAAGAGCATCAAAACAGTACGAAGCTGAAAGAACATGATTCCAACAGTGAAGCAGAAGATGCTTTATAAAGCAAGAGAGTTTAAGATGAATTATAGGATAGTTTACAGAGGGTTTTTTTTTCCTTCAGAATGATTTTGAAGGACAACCTGAGGTGTGGAGGGTTGACCTGAAGTTGTCAGGTGGTGGTCTTTCTGTCCACTACTGGAAAAAAGTTTGTGTCAATCCCTGGAAAACAATGAACAATTAGAAGTCAAACTTGATCTGGGAGCAAGCCATATAGAGACACACATCAAAACTCAGCTCATGTCTACTAGCTAGCTAACACATAAAAAAAGGCTGGAAAACTAACTATGATAGAATGACTGTCTGTATATACTGTGTATAATACAATATCTAGTTTTATTTCTCAGTGTTTACTAATACAATTTTATTTTACCAGTAACTTTGCAAGAATGAATCTGATTGGCTAATGCTGTCTGCTGGTGACATTTGGTATTCCACTTGTAGACAAACAGTTTCGTGTGAGAGGAGCCCGCATCTAGTACAACTCCATACTAAAAGTCAAAAGACAGTAAAATCAGCATCTAAATAACTACTTTATACAAGACAAGAAACACTAACAATGTAGAGAAGAAGTTTGTTAGATAGGAGCACTCCTGTCACAAGCCCCCTCTAACAGCAACAAAAATTCAAATACATATATAATTTTTGATACCTTAGATCGATGTATAGATGAATAACAGTTAATTTTTTGTTAAAAAAGGTTCTTTTATTGTTGTTTTGAGGAGCTAAGAACCCTCTCTACACTGCACACTCAAGAGCTTTGAACGTATGGTATTTTTCTGCAGTTACAGTGATCTTCCCTTAGATCTTAATTCCAATAAATAGAAATTTACAGTACATTACAAAATTTGTAATTAATTCAAACATTCTTTACATTTAACATTTTTCCTTGTGGTAAATACCACATACCATATACATGAATTGGAAATCAAATAGATAAGCTAAATATTAATTTGCACCTTTATTCAACAGAATTGTCTCAATGTCTCAAAAACATTTTGCACACGTGAAGAGAGGGTCCTTAACTTGGACTTTGCCCCAAGTTCTCTCCTGGTCTAAAGACTCTTTCCTTGACCTGCTGGTGGCCTGGAAGATTCCTTGATCCCTAGCCAACTAACAGCTCACCCTCTAACATAAAATCCTAGATCTACACTTGTAGAGATGTTTGTTTTTTAGCATATAAATACATACGCTGTAAAGTGGTTCCTGGTCCTTGTGGTGTAAGATAATAATGACCACCAGTCCCACGATGCCCACCACAAAACACACCACCGCAATAAAGAACCACACATTACAGTTCATCATCTTTGTCTGGAGTTCAACTTCATCATCTGAAAATAGAAAAATAGAGAGGTATGACAAAGTGCATGTTGCCCTTGAACCCAGTCAATAAACATACATTGAAACCCTTGGACCTGTTGATGAGATGTTGAAATGCTTACATCTTGGGTAAAAGAAAATTACCCTAACTGTTTTTGCAACTACTTTTATATTTTACAATGAAGTTGAACCATGCATGCACAAATAATTTCTGTGGAGTCAACATTTGCCCATTCTGCAAATTTTCCCATGTTTCCAACTATCGTTGATGCCCTGGTATACCCCAAAAATAGAAACGATTCCTCATGTAAATAAGAAACAAAGAAGTCATTCCCAAGTAAAAAAAATTACCATTATCGTGGAGTGTTAGCTCTGCTCCACTCATCAAATAAGCCTCTCTGAGAGTTGACGACCAGCGTAACTCTTTATTACTAGAGTTTTTCAGCATCAGCGAAGATCGCATTGTGATTCCTGCATCCCGACACACCTTCCTGATGAAGGAGCCGACCGTCATGTCCTCAGAGACCGTCTGTGTGAAGTCCCCCTGGGGGTCCCCCAGGGGAAGACAACTCCGTACCGTCACAGTAATATCCATGTCTATTGTCAACTATATCTACAATAAAGTGAAATAAAGACAAAATAATTTTATGATTTAAATTCTGTGGTAAAAACACATTTCAAATTTTATGATTTAATTCTGTGGTAAAAACACATTTCTTACTACATGAAGTATATAATTTTAGAATCATTAAAGGCAAATAAAAATATGCAATTTTTTAAGTAATATTTTTACATTTATCATAGACCTTATTCAGGCTCTGTCAAAGTTCAATTTTAAATGTAAATGAAAACACTTTGAAAAATGGCATACTCTATTGGCTGAATTTTTCATGAGACTTTAATAATTATCCTCTCTTAGCCTGGAAGGCAACTGATTAATTAATGGTAAAAAACACTGTTCCTCCTCCTCAGCTTTTAATACAAAAACTTATCAAAAATACATGAATTAATTCCTAGCTCCCATCTTACATGGTTAATTACATTCCAATATCTGATTTATTGATTTTATTAAGTTTGAGCCTTTATGATATATAAAATAATTAGGGATGTCAAAATTGTCAATAATTGATATTCGAATATTCGATAATAGTATTCGAATATATTCGAATATTCGATAAAATAAATACATCTTGCATTATAATATGTATAATATGTATACATATTCACTCTTTTGTCAAGCAATATACGTTTTATGTCATTATTTTGGAATTAAATTTCATGTAGAGTTTTGTAAATGCACTTTAATTACATGTATATTCTTAAAATATTTTACAGGATATATGAAGAGTTTACATCCAAAATATAATAAAAAAAAATTTCCTCCGAAAATTCAGAAGATTCTTTTAATAAGTTCCAGATTAATTAATCATCTTACCAAAGTGTACACTGATAACCCTACAGATTTATACCACACAGAACAATTATATAATGGAGAAACATTAAAAGCAATTACTCTAAGCAATTAATTTACTGATAATGATTTTAAATGATGTATACATAAACAAGCTAGGGATCCATGTGCGTTACTTAAAAAATGTGTCCTTTCAACACTACAAACAAATTTAAGTACTGGACACTGTTATACCTCTAATTAAATGATCAAATGAATAATTTTTATTATTTTAATAGATACACTCATCACACCTTTAAGGTAATCCAAGAGGAGTGTCTTTTAATTTTGTTTTAAAAAATCTTCTTGTTGGTCAACGATAAGAATTTGATTCAATTTCTGATAAAACTTCAGTTTTTGCCAGATTTTTTTTCTGTTTGATGCTTGTAAACTTAAAATCCGAATATTCGAATAATATAATTTATATTCGAATATCAACTCATCGAATAAATATTCGAATATTCGAATTTTCGTTGACATCCCTAAAAATAATACTTTTTTCCCTTTTGATGTTGTGATACTTAAGGTCTAAATAAATACAGAATTTTATCTAAAACCTGCTGTATCCAAACAAAAACTTGATTTAATATCAACAGTCCTTTAGAGTTATCTTTCTTTGGTCAAGTATTTTGGCATACCAGTATTACATAACAACACAGTCTCTTGAACTTTATTCTCATAACTGACAAAACAGTGAAGAAAAGATATGTACAGTATAATAAACAGGAAATATTACATGGTTCTCAGTTAAATAAGACATTGATAAGCTGCAATTCTCCTTTATAAATTAATTCACAATCATCCATGCAAAATTAAGATTAAAACTGTCCTTAATTTAGTCCAGATTTTATCAATGACACTAAAAAAATTGTTTGAATTACACACTGTACCACCATTTTGAAACTACTACCGGTAGTAAATTATGAAACATTTTTAATTGACTATAAATGCAGGTTTCCTTTTGTACTACATATATTAAAGAAGATTAAAAGAATACATTAATCTGTCTGCTGCAATGAGGTGAAATTCATAATTATCATAATTATTTTTCATTTATTTATTTATTTGATTTCATTTTTTTTTTTTGATGATTGACAAAATACAGGCACCATTTCTTTTTTTATGATTTGATTTAAGCAATTATTGCAATGTGTATCAACATGTGAAGTTTGATAACACCATCTTGAATGGTATATTTAAAACTGAGCTAAACACTAATTTAAGAAAAGTGTGGTCAAGGTCAAAGGAAAATGTAGCTCTCATAAATATCTATCAGCATATGAAGTTTGATGAAAATATCTTGGATAGTTTCCTTGAAACTTAGCTTTGAACAGAGCTAAACACAAACTGTGACGGAAGGACAGCTAGACAGTAAGGCGGAAAGACGGAAGGTCGGAAGACGGACTTTACAAACACTATATGCCCCAGCCATGCATGGCGGGGCATAAAAAATGATTGAATTATTTAATGTTATTAATATTGAAATAACCATGCATGCATGTATGTTAATTACTAGGGGCATTTTGATAGTATTTAGTATAAATTAACATTGATAAATTGATCTTTAAGTATGCATTAGTGAAAAAAGGTACATTTGTCATTTTAAGTTTAAAATTCATATCTAGCAAATTAACTTTGAGGATTTTTTAATTTTTTAACCTTAGCACACAAAACAATGTTTCTTACAGAGTTTTTGGCTATAAAGTTTTCTATTTATAGGTAAGCTGTTCAGTGTATTGTGGGCCTTGCAGGGTTTTGTACCTTGTATGCAAAACAAGGTACATTATAAACATATTTCAATTTTTTTCTCTCTCTCTGAGAGATGAGGTATTTTTTTCTCCATAAAGCACTCTCATATTTTTTCATTTATATTTGCTAGATGCAACAATTTCTTATCAATATTACATGTTCTACTTAAAACTGTTAAATTTTTGTTTAAGGTAAAACTATTTTTTGAAATCCGATCACCTTGTGTGACATGACTAAATTATTTACCATCAGCATATCAGATCTTAGGGGGCCAGGAAAGGGTCACATTGAACCATTGATAATTTCTGCATTGTTACAAAAGGGGACATAAAGTCTTAATTATGATCGAATAATAATTTTTATAGAAAGAATGAGAAACTTTAGAGAACAAAAGCAGGTATGCTAGAGAACTTTTAAATGCTACCAACATTTTAAAAATCTATTTGAAATAATACTTAGGTTATTAAAATTCATCCATGCTAATCATTACCCTATCTCACAGTTGGCCCCAATTTTCATTGTTGAAGAAAATTAATACAAGGTCATGAGCATACAAGTTAAGAAAAAAAGGAGCTTTATCGTTTCAGAATTTATGAATGTTCTTTTCTTGTTAATATTCTACAGTATTTCAATATAATGCAATTTTTTCTTAAATACAAGTTGAAGCTGACAGTATGCATCAATATATATATTTCTTACAGGTAGTAAGAACTATATGCATGCGTGTATTTGTTAAATTAATGTATGATGATTTTTTTTGTTTAAATCTTAGCTAAAAAGAGAATTTTAAAAGGAAGTTTTATGAGATAGTTTTTATGCAGTGTCATATTACTCAAATTGTTTTGATGTCAACTTCCTTGAAAAATAATAAACATAAAATAAAACATGAAATGACCATTAAATGTGATTTATTTCCTCCTTTATAGTGAATCTATATCATAGAATTTTATATAATGCATTATAAAATGAATTGCGCTTCCTAAATATATTAGTGGTACTTTTTATTCATTGCAATAATTGCTTAAATCAAATCATAAAAAAAGAAATGGTGCCTGTATTTTGTCAATCATCAAAAAAAAAAAATGAAATCAAATAAATAAATAAATGAAAAATAATTATGATAATTATGAATTTCACCTCATTGCAGCAGACAGATTAATGTATTCTTTTAATCTTCTTTAATATATGTAGTACAAAAGGAAACCTGCATTTATAGTCAATTAAAAATGTTTCATAATTTACTACCGGGAGTAGTTTCAAAATGGTGGTACAGTGTGTAATTCAAACAATTTTTTTAGTGTCATTGATAAAATCTGGACTAAATTAAGAACAGTTTTAATCATAATTTTGCATGGATGATTGTGAATTAATTTATAAAGGAGAATTGCAGCTTATCAATGTCTTATTTAACTGAGAACCATGTAATATTTCCTGTTTATTATACTGTACATATCTTTTCTTCACTGTTTTGTCAGTTATGAGAATAAAGTTCAAGAGACTGTGTTGTTATGTAATACTGGTATGCCAAAATACTTGACCAAAGAAAGATAACTCTAAAGGACTGTTGATATTAAATCAAGTTTTTGTTTGGATACAGCAGGTTTTAGATAAAATTCTGTATTTATTTAGACCTTAAGTATCACAACATCAAAAGGGAAAAAAGTATTATTTTTAGGGATGTCAACGAAAATTCGAATATTCGAATATTTATTCGATGAGTTGATATTCGAATATAAATTATATTATTCGAATATTCGGATTTTAAGTTTACAAGCATCAAACAGAAAAAAAATCTGGCAAAAACTGAAGTTTTATCAGAAATTGAATCAAATTCTTATCGTTGACCAACAAGAAGATTTTTTAAAACAAAATTAAAAGACACTCCTCTTGGATTACCTTAAAGGTGTGATGAGTGTATCTATTAAAATAATAAAAATTATTCATTTGATCATTTAATTAGAGGTATAACAGTGTCCAGTACTTAAATTTGTTTGTATTGTTGAAAGGACACATTTTTTAAGTAACGCACATGGATCCCTAGCTTGTTTATGTATACATCATTTAAAATCATTATCAGTAAATTAATTGCTTAGAGTAATTGCTTTTAATGTTTCTCCATTATATAATTGTTCTGTGTGGTATAAATCTGTAGGGTTATCAGTGTACACTTTGGTAAGATGATTAATTAATCTGGAACTTATTAAAAGAATCTTCTGAATTTTCGGAGGAAATTTTTTTTTATTATATTTTGGATGTAAACTCTTCATATATCCTGTAAAATATTTTAAGAATATACATGTAATTAAAGTGCATTTACAAAACTCTACATGAAATTTAATTCCAAAATAATGACATAAAACGTATATTGCTTGACAAAAGAGTGAATATGTATACATATTATACATATTATAATGCAAGATGTATTTATTTTATCGAATATTCGAATATATTCGAATACTATTATCGAATATTCGAATATCAATTATTGACAATTTTGACATCCCTAATTATTTTATATATCATAAAGGCTCAAACTTAATAAAATCAATAAATCAGATATTGGAATGTAATTAACCATGTAAGATGGGAGCTAGGAATTAATTCATGTATTTTTGATAAGTTTTTGTATTAAAAGCTGAGGAGGAGGAACAGTGTTTTTTACCATTAATTAATCAGTTGCCTTCCAGGCTAAGAGAGGATAATTATTAAAGTCTCATGAAAAATTCAGCCAATAGAGTATGCCATTTTTCAAAGTGTTTTCATTTACATTTAAAATTGAACTTTGACAGAGCCTGAATAAGGTCTATGATAAATGTAAAAATATTACTTAAAAAATTGCATATTTTTATTTGCCTTTAATGATTCTAAAATTATATACTTCATGTAGTAAGAAATGTGTTTTTACCACAGAATTAAATCATAAAATTTGAAATGTGTTTTTACCACAGAATTTAAATCATAAAATTATTTTGTCTTTATTTCACTTTATTGTAGATATAGTTGACAATAGACATGGATATTACTGTGACGGTACGGAGTTGTCTTCCCCTGGGGGACCCCCAGGGGGACTTCACACAGACGGTCTCTGAGGACATGACGGTCGGCTCCTTCATCAGGAAGGTGTGTCGGGATGCAGGAATCACAATGCGATCTTCGCTGATGCTGAAAAACTCTAGTAATAAAGAGTTACGCTGGTCGTCAACTCTCAGAGAGGCTTATTTGATGAGTGGAGCAGAGCTAACACTCCACGATAATGGTAATTTTTTTTACTTGGGAATGACTTCTTTGTTTCTTATTTACATGAGGAATCGTTTCTATTTTTGGGGTATACCAGGGCATCAACGATAGTTGGAAACATGGGAAAATTTGCAGAATGGGCAAATGTTGACTCCACAGAAATTATTTGTGCATGCATGGTTCAACTTCATTGTAAAATATAAAAGTAGTTGCAAAAACAGTTAGGGTAATTTTCTTTTACCCAAGATGTAAGCATTTCAACATCTCATCAACAGGTCCAAGGGTTTCAATGTATGTTTATTGACTGTAAACTTTTACATAGCTACACTTTTCAGGTATATTCTACATCTATGTATCAACTTGTCTTCGTATATTGTATATTTCTCTCAATTTTTTATGACATTGACAGCAAATCATAGTCTAATTACCTTGAGAGCACTTCTTGAGGATCTAGCTTCCTGAGACTTATCCTCCATTTTAACTGATTTTGTCCCTTCCTGAGATTGTGAATTGGATGACGGTATTTTACTTAGTTCCACCATATTGCTACTGGGATAAACAGCAGGACTGAACACAGATGAGGGTCGTTTATTGAACACACTGTGGGGAATATCAAGAGGATGTTCCAGTCCCGCTGGACAAGTCTGGACCCGATGTAGCGCAGGAGACCTCTCCCGCTTGACCAGACGTTCCGGGGTTTCCCTAGATAAACCAGGGGTACTGTTTCTCTCACAGGTCTCTGAATTCTCTTTCTTCTTCAGAGTTTTCATACTTAAATCAGTAGGCTCATCAGAGCAGTCTGTTCTGTTACTGGTAACTAAGTCCAGTTTCTGACGTTTGGGACTCTCAAAGTCAAATAACAATGACTTGTTGGCAAAAGATGTCCCTGAAGCATTAGGAACGTGGAGCTGACCTGATGAGTAGTGTCTTTTCAGTCCATTAGAGTGAGCAGGGGGCACCATGAGTGTAAGGGGGGAGGACCCTCCTGAGGAACAGGGGGATGTGCTTGTTGGCTGTCGACTCTGAGTATGCGTTGATGTGAGTGGGTCCAGGGACTGTGATGATGATGAACTCGAGTGTTTGGATGAGGCATGAGCTGGTCGGCTTTCTAGAGATGATGTTTTATGGGAATTTCTGAGAATATTTGGACGAAATGAATGCTGCTTATCAGAAGAGCCTGGAGCTAATGATGGATGACTAAAGAACCTTGGCATGCCCATGGGTAACTGATTCATAATAGGCAGTCCCATTGGATGAAGTCCACCAAGGGGGATAAATGTCTGTGGGTAAAACATAGCTGCCTGATGTACCGGTATGTTTGGGGCTCCTCGTTCCATGGCGTTAGAGTGACTCATGCTAGCACTAGATGATCCTTGCACAGAGTTTTGTTGGAAGAGTTTTGATTGGCTGAACACATTGGCGTTGGATTCACTATCTGGCTCACTTTCCCTTTCCTCCTTGACCTTGACCGACCCTTCAGTCCTGTCCCCTGGAGGGTCTGTTGTCTCCTCTATACTTAGAGGCTCCGTCTTGATGCTGGAGGGTGTGATGGCCTGTGTCTTTTCTTTCTCTGAGCTGTCCAGCAAATTCTTTACTGTTCTTGGCCTGCCTGGTTTTCTTCCCTGTAAAATTAAATGTTCAGTTAATCTTAACAATATATACTTTTTTATGTTTACTATAAACAATAGCAATATTCTATATTTTCCTAGGAAATCCATATTTTATGGAAAATGTACTCATACGAGTTTGGAAACACAGTCACAAAAAATGAAACATAAAGCTCTAGGTGATCTACACAAAAATCATAACTTCTGTTACAGTTTAATAATACAGTAACAATGTTGAACAATCTATGAAATATGAGGGCCGAAACCTACTTTGATGGTTTTTTGCCTCTCCTTAAGCTTTCGGATTTGTTCCCACTGCTCTGCCCTTTGTCTGAGCGTCAGAGTGGTTTTAAATCTCTGTTAGTATAAAGAAACCAGCACTCACCAAGCATGCAAACAGAAAGCACTGACAAGTTAACCTCAGACCAAATAGTGCAACCTGTCTAAATATAGCAGGCTGGGTAACCTCAGTCTAAATATAGCATAAAAGATAAGGTTTCAAGGTTGTTGTTTTTTTTTTTAAAAACTTAGTCACAAAAAAACCCATTTAAATTCATATATTTTTTTTAATGAAAGAATTTAATCATGAATCAATAGATAATTAAAAAGGATAATGTGAGTACATGTTTTGCTATATTTATTTCTCCAATATTTGTAATTGACATAGTTTTGAGTTGAGTGTATGTGACAGACAGCTATGAATTATGTAGCGGCCCAGTAAGACTGCTTGTTCTATATTGATTAGACAAACAAGCTACGGATTATAGATAACCTGTGACTATTTAATCATCTACACAAAATTGTCAAATACTTAACGGATCTCATACTTTTGAATTTAATATAAACACAGTGACTCATTCTTTAAAGACTATTTGTAACAAATAAAAAAAAATATGAAGCCTTACATCAAAATAATGAATGTAAATGTATTGATTAATATTTAAATTTTTTGGTGGGAGATAAAAAATAAGTTTTGATAAAATACAGGCCTTGAAGAATTTGAGTGAATGGTATGGTTATAACATGGTCATGCCTGAGTGATTAACCGTGGTCCCTTTCACCTGTGTACTAGAAAACAGAGAGAGAGGATTTAATGTTACTTTTCAGGGATATTGGAAAATTCTATTCTCTGTAGTAACATTTGGAGGGAGCATTGTGCTGGATCTATACACACTATTTAACTGTTGTTCCGCCATTTGATTTAAAGAGACACAGATTTTATTTAAATCTTACGCCTGTAGTTTACAATGAATACAAATAATTAATCTCCGAAAAAATATCTTGATATTAAAAAAAGCAATACATAAATTAAAAAGATGAAATTTGATTTTAAAACAAAATTTTTATTTCTATATGGGCCTTTCTCTTACATATATATAGTTTTATAAATTGATTTTTTTTTTTCATTTTGTTTTATGACTTTCATAACCCTTAACTGATTAAATTTATGTCAACAAATTTTATTTATATGCAGAGCTCAGTGTAATATTAGGCAGCAAATGATATTAATTTAAACCTACTGACATTTCAGAGCTGAGTAGCTATGTGTAATGTCAATGATTTGATACTTTAACTACTGCAGGCATATGATTCATTTGTTATAAGCAAGTCACATGTGTGTATCTGCTGGTCTGTAGATGGGATGTTTAGTAAGCTCTCCTTGCAGTATTTTAATGGGAAAAGAAATTACATTTGTTGTGAAGTTTTTTATTCATTGAGAAAAGGCCAATTTGTGTACTTTTAAAACATGTTTTTGGAAATTTGCCATAACTTTTTTATGATGTTATGCAATTTAGAAATATAAATATTTGAGATGCAAAACATTTTTTTTTTCAATATAATTATGCAGCAGCAAAAAGTTTGATTGAACTATCAATGTGATAAAATGGCTTAATTTGTATATTTTACTTTCAATATATTAATTATTAAAAAGAATTTAATAAGAATTTTTGAAAACTTTACACAGATTCTAATGTGTCATTAAATAATGTAGTAATTAAATAATTAACGTATTGTGCTGTCAATGCAGTTTTGGATGGGGAGTTTGAAAATGCACACCTCCTTACCCATTGTCCTTTGTTTTCAAGATTCTTTTTTAGCATACCAGGGAGATAATATCTATATTATACTAGTAGTCATAGATCACCCCACCCAAATAAATAAAGGTTACTTGCATGCTTATAAAGAAAATGACTTTGAAAATGTCAATTTTGCAGGAAGAAAATTCTTAAGAGAAAAAGAAATTTTCTCCCCATGTAGTATTATCAGTTTATCATGATTACATCATTAGATTCTATCTAATACTGCTGGTGCACTGTTATATTGATAAACAGATCAATGTTTGAAAGGCTGTTGTTCTCAGTTGTCATCAATTAATAGATAAAAACATTCTCCCTTGGCCACTCTTGGATTCATTATCCCTGATGAATGTTAACCAAATCATAACTGCATGCTTGAAAGCATGTTTACCATTAGCAGTTAAATAATTTTAGCTTTCTTTGCAATTTAAATGTTCTGACTGAATTCATTAATGGGGGAGGGAAGGGGTTAAAGGATAATTTTATGAATTACTGGTACATAATTAACCATATTAAATTTTAAAGTATGTGTTTTTAAGAAAAAGAAATACATAGTAATCAATACATTTATTTATTCTTTGTCTTCGATAGTCAGTGGTTAATTTACTTTTTAAAATTCCCAGATCCCTTCATTATTCAACCAAGTTCAATTTGTTATACTGGTTACTCATATAACTGAGATAAAGTTAACGACTATTTTTCTTATGAAAAAAATGTTTGTTAAAGCCTTTTTTAATTCATAATCTTATAAATAAGATTGTAAATATTTTCCCCCATATATTTCTGGCAGGTATCCTCAAAGAGGAAAAAATCAATGCTTTGCCCTACAAGATGGTGGCTAAGGGGAATAACTCTGAGGCAAAATATGTCATCTATACATGATGTAAAAATGATTTAAGTAGCTCACAAGTACCAAGTTTCTTTGATATATTTCAGAATTCATTTTAAATGTTTCTCAGACATGAAATATTGAATTATACTTAATAAAGTGATTTTTTTCTGAAGCTTTTATGTCCTCCATATTACCGGGTATTTGATATGAACCTATCTTATTGAAATAAGTTTATACTATCTTCCCACATAAAATGCCAACAAATGTTAAATAACATATTTTTTTATGAAATTAATTACTGCTAAGTTTGGGCTCATATATTATATGATAATAATCAAGAGTACTGTTACAGTAATAGAAGATGAAACATGTACATAGGAATATTCTATTTGTGGTAAATGTCTCATCTTACTAATAAATTTGATATGTTAAAGCCAGAAGTTTTTGTGAAGTAAGATTTGTTTTGTAAAATAAAAAGTTCTTTTCTACCAACAAGTTAATTATGAAGCTTCCCTTCAAGAACACTGTGCAAGATTATTCTTAACAAGAAAAAAAAAATCAATTTAATGTTTATCTCAAAACGGTATAGTCTATTCCAGTAATATGAAATGTAACAACTACAGGGATATATTTTATTGCTGGTAATTATGATCAATATTAAATGTATGATAATCAAGACCCATTAACAATGAGCACAAAGTGGCAAATATCCACATAATTTTTTTTTTTAAGAAATGTGTTGCTTTTTGTAATAAAACACCAGCTAGGTTTACGTCACATTCTTGTATCTTTGTTATAAAGATTTAAAGGGAGACTTTGTTTTCCTTGCCGCATATTAACTATTGATTGCAAATTCTAGTGCTGTTCTAAAAATAAACTTTAACTGAACTTACATATTGCCGATTACAAACTTAATGGGGAAGATGTTAATTTTTTCCTTACTGCCTTTAGATATTTTACTCATCATTTGATTTTCAATATTATTATTTATATCCGTATGCTTAAATCAATAAGTAAAGAATGTGGTGAAACAAAATTTAAGTGGTTGTTTGTTTTGCGTTGTGATCTAATCAGTGGTTAGACTGACAAGCAGAAGGTTGATGGTTCAAATCTACATATCACCTGATTTTGCTGATTGTTTTCTCCTTGTCTTAATAGATATAAGATAACTGTTACAAAAGGATTTACACTCTGTGTTCATAAACCTAGAAGCTAATAGCTTAGCTTCTAGCCTAAGTATCTATGATCTTGAATGCAGCCCTTCATTAGTTAATAGCCCAGTAAAGTTTGTAAAGGGAGACCAAAGGGGGTTAACTCATGTAGGTGACTGTGTGAATCAGTATTTTCTTAAAACAACAAAAATTGCTCCTCAGATAGATATCATAAAGAAGGGGATTATTACACTTGAAATTTAACTTATCTGTCTTTTGTCCATGGATATTTTGAATAACAATGATTTGATTGTGAGCAGGATGAGATTCTGGGGATGTCTGAGAAGCTGATTCTGAAGGCGTGTGATCTGGTCCCCCTGTTGATGGAGAACGTGACGTGGACGTTTGGTCGACCCCTGTACCAAGAGGAAGACATCCAGCCCCAGGGAGAGGAATTCACTAACATCTTTGTCTGCAACAAAAAGGGACTCAATTTCTCTGATGTAGAGAAAGAAAAGGAGGAAATAGGTAACTTATGACATAATTATGTAGTTCTAAGTATTTTAATTGTCAACAGCACTAAGTACTGTGTTTTATTGGACAGTAAATATATATATAGAAGTGGATTAGTTTCAAACCTCATGTAAGCTTGCTTAATTATTTCTTGATTTTCACATTTAGATAATAGGCTTTGTTTTTATGCTGTTTTTACTAAATTAATGTGAAAAATCCAATAAGACTGAAGTGAACGTACATGATAGTTTTTCTTTCCGCCAGTTAAATAGACCAATTTAATTCCATATCGTCAGAAAAAGAGATATTTCATGCTATCCTTCATTATATATAGATTAGCTACATTGTTTAAGCATCTTTTGTGTAAATCAATAGAAGAGAATGACATTTAATCCTCTCTCGGTCTCCCATTGGCTAGCTAAGAAGTATAGTCTACATAGTCCCACAGACACTGACTGAGCATTACAACAGCTGTCTTAAACTTTTCTTGCTTCAAAAATAATATTCTTAAGTGATATCTTGTCTTTAAATATAGAGTGCAAGAGTGCCTAAAAGAAAATGTCTCCAATGGTTTTCATAATGTTTGGGGATTGGGTGGGGAGGGGGAATTAGGTTTCAAGTTATGTTCTTTCACAGCCCAATCTTTTCAGACATTACCAAATTACTATGACTTCATGTATGAATGTATGCTATAACAAAGAGGTGGATTAGAGTTTTAATGTAGATTTTTTAACAGTATGATATAGAGAAAAAGTGGGGGATGGGGGTTACCCCCTCCTAATGCTGCCTGTTAAATGAAAAGAAAGTTTTTGAAGTTTACACTTGAACAGGAATAAAATGGAACATGAATCCTCAGTTGATAGTTTGCATTTTTGTAAATTTACTGAATTGATCCTAAAATCAAATAATTCTTTTTCTTCTAATGTTTTTAGGCTATAAAGGAGATCCCACCTCAACTCCTCTTACGATCCTCAGTTTTGCTCAGTACTGTAGGTACAGGACTGTCCTAAAAAGACTTGAGAATATGGTAGACAAATGGCTAAGAAATGCCATTATTTGTGCCATTGGTGGAATTGTGACAAAAAACAAGAATGCCAGAATTATGTTCTGTAAAAACACAGTGGATGTCCCAGAATTGGATGATCTGGAGATTAGATGTGATCATCTAGGTAGAGTTTTGTAATGATATTTTATGAAAGCAGTCATGATGAAGCTTTTGGTCTTGGTCATCTTTTTGATTCAAATAATCATGCCTGTGTTTCTTTTAAGATAGGTATTATAAATTGAGTTGATGATTTTAGTAAATTACTTTGTTTTTAAAACAGTTAAACTTTGGTATCTTGAACTCTGATATCTTCAATACCATAATTACAACAAAGTGATTTGGAAGACCTAACATGCACTTATTCCTTATTTATTTAACCCTCAATATCTTGAATAGTCAGGTATCTTAAAGTTTTTTTTCTCACTCCCATCAAGCTTGAAATAAGGAAGTTTGACTGAAGAAGTTTTTTAGAACTTTTTTAATTTCAGAGATACCTACAGAAAGACTAAATTAAAATAATACTTTTGAGATGTCTTAATAAATTACGTAAAGGCCACTTATTGATTTCATTTAGCTCCTTCACTGAAAGGACGACCGAGAAAGAAAAAATCTCTGAACCGGAGCGACTCGGAGAGTTATGAGACGTCATCCGATGTCTCCACGCCTGGCTGCAAAAAATATGTTATGGTAGGTGGTGAGGTCCGATTAAAAATCAAATGTAAAAAAAACTGTTACCCATCTAATCCATATCGTACATAGACAATGAATTAGGAATATTTAGATACCCACAGGTACTTGCTTATCAGAGTAATAATAAATTATTTTTAAGGAAGACAAGACATATTCTAACAGCTATTATTTACAAAGATGTTAATAATTTATGTATAAAACATGGTCTGCTTCAAACAATTTTCAAGTGCAAGGAAGTCGGTTATAATCATTTCGCTGGGAAAAGTTGCGGAAGTATACTATCACAAAGAGTGCTGACAAAATATTTTTGTTACACTGATTAATAACATTTTTCTTGTCAAGAGTGTAATGTTGAGATAAATATATTTGTTTTTCAATAAATTATCAAATTTAAGAGTATTATTGACAAGGAAATATCTATGTTTAACTTTTTTTAGGGAAGCAAGGAAATAATAAGGATGTTGAAATGAATTATTTTGTTAATTATCCAGAAAATACCTAATTCCATGCATTGATGCTTGGAAAGTAAATTTATCTTTTTTATTTTTTGGTGTTCCAAATATACAATAGATAAGATATATTTGATAATTAGATGCTCAGACATGCATTTATAGTCTAAGTATCCCTTGTAAATAACTGCATTGTCACATGAGTCAAATAAGAACTTCAAAATATGAGGAGGGGGGGGGGGGGGG
>PRKT01000109.1:697357-710266 GCA_003671525.1 Saccostrea glomerata | reverse complement strand
ATATGGTTTTATAAATGGATATTTTCATGTTGTGCACAGTAGCTATCCTTACAGATGTGGGAAGCAGTTAGCTTTTTGTTATTCCCCTCACTTAGAATATTTTTGCTGTTAGCTTTAGATTTATAGGTTTTATATTTTACTTTATTTCCCCTAACTTACTACATCTGAAGTCCCAAACAAAGACTATACCGGAGATTTTGTAGACCTTTTGTTGTTTTTCTTGGAGTCTTTATTTAGTCCTATTTGTTGGTTGTTTATGAAATGTTTTTTTTAACAGATCTGCCTTGGGTTTTCTTACTTTATTTGTTTTTTTTTCTATGGAGATGAGAGAAATGTGTTTAAGAAAATTTCATTTTGCAATAATGTGATTCAGGATGTTAAGTGATATTACTGGAGCAATGTGATGGAAATCCTCACTGTCAGTGAAGGAGAATTACCGAGCCCAGTCTCCTGTCAAGTGCAATTTTACATCAAGTCATTAACGATACTTTGTCATATAAAAATAAAACACAATTCATGATGTTTTCCATAACTCTACAAAATGCCAAATCATTGATGTCTTAAATCAAGAAACTCCATTAAATTAGGTGTACACATTTATATACATTTATACTTTCTTTGCATTTTGTTATGCAACAAAAATGTCGGTAACATTTTTTTAAAAATAAAGATATATATATGATAGTATAAAAAATATATTGTTTTCATTTGGTTATAAAAGTTTTGTGATAAATAGTAGCTTTGGATACTGAAAACTATATACTGTATACAGGGAAATTTTAGCCCCCGTTTTTTTTTTTTTGCCCCTTTCACCCTCTTCTTGATTGGGCTAATTTAAAACAGGGCTAAATCAAATACACAGCATAATTTCTTAAACAGACCTATAACTGGGCAAATTTAAAACGGGGCAAAATTGTTCGCAAGTGCAAAGGGCAAAAATAACCCTGTGTACAGTAGTGTTGATTGATGATGAAACCATCCTTTCTTTGTTAATAGTGAGCTGAATTCCTGGGGGGGGGTATTAAATCTGTCTTTCAGTCTATCTATCCATATCACTTGTATTATGAGTATCTTCTTTGTACTGACTTCCTAATATCACTTTCTTAAGCTATGGTATATGCTACCTTTGGCAACTTAATCATGCCTAATGTGTGATGTTACATGTGTTTTATAGACCAATGAAAATACATGTAAAATGCTTATACTGCAAATGTATTTAACAATAACCAACAAAATTTACTATACTGCAATTCGTCAAAAAAGGTACCATCAAAGGTTATTTTAGACTAGGGTCAATATCTAAATGAACTACAAAATATTCTTCTCTCATTCAACCATGATTTGAATAGGAGAGGATGAGACATTTTGGTCATTGTTTTTAACATATTTTATTGACAACATGTCAAAGGGATTGGACACAAGTTCCAAAAACTTAGATAGTCCTTTCCCATGGTTTGCAACAGTCTTCCTACTTACTACATGTACAGCTCAATGCACTTTCGAAGCTCACATGGTTTTTTGCAATTTTGCAATAAAATGAACATTATGTTATAAGTTAGTTAAATAGAGTGAAAGTGAGTTAGAAATCACTTTTCAAATATATTTTGTTGCCTCATTACACAATTTCTCATAATAACAATGTGACCTTAATTTGTGTGAAAACCCATGTGAGTTTGAAGAGTGCGTTAAGCTGTATTTCATAATCCATACTTTGGTTGAGACAGGGGTGCTAGAAAATTTAATACCCGGTAACAACAGACTCTGTTTGATGCATCATAAACCATACTACCGTGAGGTGTTAGTGATAACTATATTATATACTACACCATAAACCAGACACTGGGGTAAGGCTAGAAATGACAACAGACTCCCTATATACTACATCATATACCAAACTCTGTTGGGAAGGATAGAGTTGACAACAGACTCACAATATACTACATCATAAACCACACAGTGAGGGAAGGCTAGAGATGACAACAGACTCCCTATATACTACATCATAAACCAGACTCTGGGAAAGGCTAGAGATGACAACAGACTCACTATATACTATATCATATACCAGACTCTGGAGGAAAGATAGAGATGACAACAGACTCCCTATATACTACATCATAACCTGACTCTGGGGAAAGGCTAGAGATGACAACAGACTCCCTATATACTACATCATAAACCAGACTCTGGGGGAAGGCTAGAGATGACAACAGACTTCCTATATACTACATCATAAACCACACTCTGGGGAAAGGCTAAAGATGACAACAGACTCCCTACATACTACATCATAAATCACACAGTGAGGGAAGGCTAGAGATGACAACAGACTCCCAATAAACTACAACAAAAACTAGACAGATGACTATAGATGACAACAGACTCCCTATATACTACATCATAACCTGACTCTAGGGGAAGGCTAGAGATGACAACAGACTCACTATATACTACATCATAAACCAGACACTGGGGGGAAGGCTAGAGATGACAACAGACTCACTATATACTACATCATAAACCAGACTCTGGGGGAAGGCTAGAGATGACAACAAACTCACTATATACTACATCATAAACCACACTCTGGGAAAGGCTAGAGATGACAACAGACTCCCTATATACTACATCATAAACCACACTCTGGGAAAGGCTAGAGATGACAACAGACTCCCTATATACTACATCATAAACCACACTCTGGGAAAGGCTAGAGATGACAACAGACTCCCTATATACTACATCATAAACCACACTCTGGGAAAGGCTAGAGATGACAACAGACTCCCTATATACTACATCATAAACCAGACTCTGGGAAAGGCTAGAGATGACAACAGACTCCCTATATACTACATCATAAACCAGACTCTGGGGAAGGCTAGAGATGACAACAGACTCCCTATATACTACATCATAAACCAGACTCTGGGGAAGGCTAGAGATGACAACAGACTCCCTATATACTACATCATAAACCAGACTCTGGGGAAGGCTAGAGATGACAACAGACTCCCTATATACTACATCATAAACCAGACTCTGGGGAAGGCTAGAGATGACAACAGACTCCCTATATACTACATCATAAACCAGACTCTGGGGAAGGCTAGAGATGACAACAGACTCCCTATATACTACATCATAAACCAGACTCTGGGGAAGGCTAGAGATGACAACAGACTCCCTATATACTACATCATAAACCAGACTCTGGGGAAGGCTAGAGATGACAACAGACTCCCTATATACTACATCATAAACCAGACTCTGGGGAAGGCTAGAGATGACAACAGACTCCCTATATACTACATCATAAACCAGACTCTGGGGAAGGCTAGAGATGACAACAGACTCCCTATATACTACATCATAAACCAGACTCTGGGGAAGGCTAGAGATGACAACAGACTCCCTATATACTACATCATAAACCAGACTCTGGGGAAGGCTAGAGATGACAACAGACTCCCTATATACTACATCATAAACCAGACTCTGGGGAAGGCTAGAGATGACAACAGACTCCCTATATACTACATCATAAACCAGACTCTGGGGATGACTATAGATGACAACAGACTCTCTATATACTACATCATAAACCAGACTCTGGGGAAGGCTAGAGATGACAACAGACTTCCTATATACTACATCATAAACCACACAGTGAGGGAAGGCTAGAGATGACAACAGACTTCCTATATACTACATCATAAACCACACAGTGAGGGAAGGCTACAGATGACAACAGACTCCCTATATACTACAACAAAAACCAGACTCTGGGGAAGGCTAGAGATGACAACAGACTCCCTATATACTACATCATAAACCACACAGTGAGGGAAGGTTAGAGATGACAACAGACTCCCAATATACTACATCATAACCTGACTCTGTGGAAAGGCTAGAGATGACAACAGACTCCCTATATACCAGGCTTGGGGCGAATTACATTGTAAAGTAATGCATTATATTACCATTACTTCAACAATTTGGGCATTAAATAACCATTACCATTACTCTATTTTCTTAAAGTAATGCATTACATTACCATTACTTTAGTAAAGTAATGCATTACCATTACCATTACTTTTGGAGGTTTTTAAAAATAGAAAATTATTCAAAACTTTTCAAAAATTTATCATAAGCATGCATCCACCCTTCAAAACTAAACAGGATAAATGATAATTCAAAATTGATTTCAAGTATTTGTATACTAGTATATTACACTGTCAATAAGTTAATTACATTCATAGAAAGTTTAAACTTTTAAATTGTCAGTAATATAAAACATGTACAATATGCACTTTTTGTGTAACTATTGATGTTAAGAAGCAATTCAACTTTTAAAACACGTTAAGCCCTGCCCAAAATATTTAATAATAAAGCTTAAATTAGATTATTTTGATCAAGTACCCTATGAAAAAAAAATAAATGCATTGACAGAGTTGTACAAAAGATAGACAACATGTACATTTTGCTTTGCTAAGCATATAATGCCTGTATGTCTTATATTTTCTTTGGTTCAATGTATTTTTCATGGTCAGTTTAAGCTAGACCAGCTCAATTAATGTTTTAAAAATACAGTCGGGAGAAAGAGACAGCTAGGTAATTTGGAACACTTCTCCAAACAATGCACTGTTTAATTGTTACATAACCAGAGTGTGGTGTCTTCTAGCTATTCCCACTTTTTAAAAATCTCAATTCCACCTATTCCCACTTGCAAATAACAATAGATTTTTAGATTTATCTGTATTTTGTACATTTTAAGACAGAAAATAATGAATACATCTATGAGAAAATGTGATTTATTTCGGATTTTTGTACTTTCCACAGAATAAAAAATGTATTTAAATCAATACAGAAATTCTATCTAAATAGTGTAACTTTTTTCATTAAATTTTATCATTTGCAAAAGAAATAAAAAAATAACTTCAACAATACTTTCCATGTCTATTTAAATATCTTTTAATAGGTACGTGCAAGATAATGCTTTGTAATGCTATGTAATGCCAGCATTACACTGATTTTAATGAAGTAATGCATTACATTACCATTACATGTAATGCAATTTTTTTTGGCATTACACATTACTAGCATTACTTGGAGTTCATGTAATGCATTGTAATGCATTACCATCACAATTAACATTACCCCAAGCCTGCTATATACTACATCATAAACAAGACTCTGGAGGAAAGCTAGAGATGACAACAGACTCCCTATATACAACATCATAAACCAGACTCTGTGGGAAGGCTAAAGATGACAACAGACTCACTATATACTACATCATAAACCAGACTCTGGGGATGACTATAGATGACAACAGACTCACTATATACTACATCTTAAACCACACTCTGGGGGAAGGCTAGAGATGACAACAGACTTCCTATATACTACATCATAAACCACACTCTGGGGAAAGGCTAGAGATGACAACAGACTCCCTATATACTACATCATAAACCAGACTCTGAGGGAAGGCTAGAGATGACAACAGACTCCCTATATACTACATCATAAACCACACTCTGGGAAAGGCTAAAGATGACAACAGACTCCCTATATACTACATCATAAACCAGACTCTAAAGAAAGGTTAGAGATGACAACAGACTCCCTATATACTACATCATAAACCACACAGTGAGGGAAGGCTAGAGATGACAACAGACTCACTATATACAACATCATAAACCTGACTCTGGGAAAGGCTAGAGATGACAACAGACTCACTATATACTACATCATAAACCAGACTCTGGGAAAGGCTAGAGATGACAACAGACTCCCTATATACAACATCATAAACCAGACTCTGGGAAAGGCTAGAGATGACAACAGACTCACTATATACAACATCATAAACCAGACTCTGGGAAAGGCTAGAGATGACAACAGACTCACTATATACAACATCATAAACCAGACTCTGGGAAAGGCTAGAGATGACAACAGACTCACTATATACTACATCATAAACCAGACTCTGGGAAAGGCTAGAGATGACAACAGACTCCCTATATACAACATCATAAACCAGACTCTGGGAAAGGCTAGAGATGACAACAGACTCACTATATACAACATCATAAACCAGACTCTGGGGGGAGGCTAGAGATGACAACAGACTCCCTATATACTACATCATAACCTACCTCTAGGGGAAGGCTAGAGATGACAACAGACTCACTATATACTACATCATAAACCAGACTCTGGGGAAGGCTAGAGATGACAACAGACTCCCTATATACTACATCATAAACCAGACTCTGGGGGAGGCTAGAGATGACAACAGACTCCCTATATACTACATCATAAACCAGACTCTGGGGAAGGCTAGAGATGACAACAGACTCCCTATATACTACATCATAACCTGACTCTGGGGAAAGGCTAGAGATGACAACAGACTCCCTATATACTACATCATAAACCAGACTCTTGGGGAAGGCTAGAGATGACAACAGACTCCCTATATACTACATCATAACCTGACTCTGGGGAAAGGCTAGAGATGACAACAGACTCCCTATATACTACATCATAAACCACACTCTGGGGAAAGGCTAGAGATGACAACAGACTCCCTATATACTATATCATAAACCAGACTCTGAGGGAGGGCTAGAGATGACAACAGAGTCCTTATATACAACATCATAAACCAGACTCTGTGGGAAGGTTAGAGATGACAACAGACTCCCTATATACTACATCATAAACCAGACTCTGGGGAAGGATAGAGATGACAACAGACTCCCTATATACAACATCATAAACCACACAGTGAGGGAAGGCTAGAGATGACAACAGACTCCCTATATACTACATCATAAACCTGACTCTGAGGGAGGGCTAGAGATGACAACAGACTCCCTACATACTACATCATAAACCTGACTCTGAGGGAAGGCTAGAGATGACAACAGACTCCCTATATACAACATCATAAACCAGACTCTGGGGAAGGCTAGAGATGACAACAGACTCCCTATATACTACATCATAAACCAGACTCTGGGGGAAGGCTAGAGATGACAACAGACTCCCTATATACTATATCATAAACCAGACTCTGGGGAAGGCTAGAGATGACAACAGACTCCCTATATACTACATCATAAACCAGACTCTGGGGGAAGGCTAGAGATGACAACAGACTCCCTATATACTACAACATAAACCAGACTCTGGGGAAGGCTAGAGATGACAACAGACTTCCTATATACTACATCATAAACCACACTCTGGGGGAAGACTAGAGATGACAACAGACTCCCTATATACTACAACAAAAACCAGACTCTGGGGAAGGCTAGAGAGGACGACAGACTCCCTATATTCTACATCATAAACCAGACTCTTGGGGAAGGTTAGAGATGACAACAGACTCCCTATATACTACATCATAGACCAAACTCTGGGGGAACGTTAGAGATGACAACAGACTCCCTATATACTACATCATAGACCAAACTCTGGGGGAAGGTTAGAGACGACAACAGAATCCTTATATACTACATCATAAACCATTCATATCAAATGACATATGACCAAAATAAACTACTGTAAACTTATTATATTTGGCTGGGTATTCTTTTTAGTGGTTTTGTCGGAGAGAAACTTCCGCTAATTCAAGTACAACGCTTAATGTCTTCCACATATATACATAAATAAGAACATTGAGGAATGCGCTAAATCAAATCTACGCTAACTTGTTCAAAATTCAATTCCTGCCAAATATCGTACATGCTAAACATAATACATTTACAGTAATTTGCAGGTGAATGCACTCTGTCAAGTTTAATTGCAACTTTTTCCGATTTCATGGAAAATTACAGGAAAACTCACAATTTCTTTTGCAATATATTTTTTCAAATTTCAAGAGTCCGACCTCTGATATAAACTTTAGTCGTTTTAAAAGGAGTGTGCTTTACTGAAAGTACTCTAAGAAGCCTGATTTTAATTCAAATGTTTCTTTGGATAACATCCTATGGTCCAGCACCTGGGCCCTTAGAACAAACTTTTTACTAGGATATGATAAGCTCTAAGTTTCAACTTTATTTTGATGTTTAAAATGAATAAAAGTACCGGTACTAGACATATAATTTATATATTCATCTCCCCTTGAAAATGTCAGTCATTTGTAAACCTTTATTACTTTACTTAACTGGAATTATAAATTTGCAGACATTTTGATGATGTTATGTTCAAGTGCTGCTTTATTTTGGACTGCCGACTTCTAAATCATTTCAGCACCTTATAAATATTTTGACTTGAGCTTTAGAAGTTTCATGATCCCTAGGCCAGCTCAGGTGAGTTAACAATAATCCCAGTGCCTGGGTTTAAATGCAAGCTGATGAAGTTCAAGCTCAAAAGAACATTTATTAACAAAATTACAGAGAGTATAAATTTATTCAACTCTAATTTACACAGAAAAATAGACAACAATTGAGGTAAACTTAAGTCTGCCTTCAAAAATTTTCAAGAAATGGTACATGAAATTATGTCTGCTTCAGGAAACAGAGTACATATGCAGTAATGCAAGTTAAGATTAAAACTTAAAAGATGACAAATGGTGCATTTAAAAATATGTTATCATGAAAACTACATTAAAATAGCATGCTGCCTTTAAAAAATGTTGTTGACAAGAAAACCATTTAATTCTCCACGATGATTTGGATAGACACAGAGTCTGAACAGAGTGAACACATTTGATGTAAATGAAAAGTGAAAACTCATATGAATAGATTTCAAACTGTACTTTGATGTACATTTGTTTTAGTTTAACTTTAGTACGACAAATGTACATCTCTATCTCTACCATCACAATTTTAGATCTTTATGAGCATATATCTATATATATATATAAACAAGCATACTTTCTGTAAATCTTACATTCAGAAATATCTATACAACATGTAAATGACTGAATAGATTACACACATTTTTAAATGATATAAAACACAAATTTCTTTTTCATGTATTCAAATATTTTAATAGGGACCTTTTCAACTAAAGAAGCAACATATTTTACTTCAACAACTTTTAATGAGTTTGCCCAAACTCCTTTACAGTGAAAAATAGGGGAATGTATACATATCTATAATTTTTGAAAAGTTTTAGAAATTAATTTAATTCCTGCACATTTTTTGCAGTATTTTTGTTTTTCACACAATTAAAATTTCTTTATTTAATTTAAAACCCTTCAGTAAGGGAGATAAAAGAAGTGGTATGTATCGTTTAAATCTTCACAAATACAAGATTCTGTACAATGAAAATGAATTCAAATGATTCACATGCCTGACATGGTGAAATATACAGGCAATTTACGATAAATATACTGGTAGCACTAATGATCATGTTATGATCATATGTAATGTAACGATCATATTTCATTGGAAATTCTCATTCCCTGAAATGTCTGTGAACTTTCCTATGACCCTCATTGGTGCACACTGAACTTCACTTGGACATTTACAATATCATCAATTGAAAATGAAAGTAAAAGTTGTATAATACACATGTTTGACAATCTATTTGGATTGCAAGGTACTTTATATTTTTCTAATATGCTATAAATGATATGAATTGAAAAGACAAAAACTTTCCAAACTCATGATAGATTCATCAAATAAATTGTCTGTTCATTTCTATCACACATCACACAATCCCTCAATCAGTCAACAGGTGCTTGTTGTCCCCAGATGTTAAGATGACTAAGTGCTTCACACCCCGCATGGCCCGCAGTGAGCTTCATCACTCAATAGCAAGGTTAATGTCCATCTCTAGATCACAATCTTTCGGCTGGTTCTCCTTGTCTACTAGAGCTGTAAATCTCTGTGGCCCCCCTACGACATCAGTTGAGGTAGATGATACTTCAGAATCGGCGTCTGAGTCGTGCTCCGATGGCTGGGACAGAGAGAGTGAGCTCAGATGAACGTCGCCGCAGTCAGACGCACTCTCTGAAGACGTGTCTAGGAGAGAGGGATTCCTGTAATATAACAGAAAGTAACAAAATCATAAAATGATTACTCCCTTTCAGTATGGTGCATGTTTTCCTATTTCTCCTAATTACATCACATTTCACATCCACTAACACCAGTATCATCACTTTCATTAAAGACCATGTGTCTTAATGTGTACGTTTTATTGTACGTGTTTTATTGTAGAAATCTATCATCTTTACAGATGTTCACAGGCCTTGAACGTTCAAGTATAAAAAGTACACAATATCCAAGAAATGAAATAACAACATTTCATAACTGTCAATTCTTTTTTATTCATCCAGACAATTAAATAAACATTTACAAGTAATAACAATATGGATTGTAAACATCATCAAGTTGAACACATTTATCTGAATCCATTCTTGTGTACCGACCTGTGTGGTGCAGTGGTTCCATCAGCATTGGGTGGATCCCACTGGTGGAGGGCTATACGCCACAGGCGAACCTGGCTGTCCCAGGAACGACGGCTGCACTTCCTGTATTTATTGGGTGTTCTTGGATGCGTCTTTAATCTCTGGGTTCTATTGTTAACATCATAAACATTAGAAAATGACAAATGGCACATTTTACACTTCAATACATATATCTTGTTGATCATACAAAAAAATTGATTTTAATTTTTAATTCTCTACAAACGCATTCTACTGCAATAGTGTTATTTCCCTTTGTTAAAACATTTACATTTTACAAGCTTGAATTTCTCTTACTTGGGCACCACTCGTATATATCTGTCATAGGCTAGGGTGTTTTTTCCGTAATCAATGGCTTTCTGGCGTCGCTCTAATACAGATGGGTCAGTTTCCCCCTCAACTCTGAAAAATGAGTTATGTAGGAAAATTCTAATCACAATCTTCAATAATGATCTTATGATCATGATCAATAATGAATATTTACAGAGGTTTACTAGAAAACTTTTTCAGCTATGTAACAATTGGGGGGTTGTTTTCCCCATGAACATACCTCTGTCGGTTTGACTCTTCCCCATACAGCTGAAGTTTCCTTCTTCCCCTTAAAAAAAAGAGAACTATAATAAAATTTAATGGGTAATATTAAAGTTTTTGCAGAGAAAGCGATTAACAGCTTGACAAATGGCCTAACAGAGCTAAATCTATACACATCCCTGAATCTAACATGATATAGGGGTGGAGTGGGGGAACTTTCATCAGGCAAGGAATTTTTGAATTTTTTGGTGACCTTCATAAAATTAACATTTAGAACAATGCACATTTTAAAAACAAGGCCTTGATATTTCTGGTTTCCCAGCCAACCATAAATAATATGAGTCAACCTGAAAATTTTTCTGACATTATTTACTTTTCATAAGTAGTTACTATGTTTTCCCTTTTAGATGTCCTTAACTGTGTCTTTTTCATGTTTCAAAAAACATATGTGCTGCCTTTTTGGCAACATTTTCCTAGATAAATTATTATTTATGATCAGTTGAATAAAATGTTTCCTACCTACCCGGTATATATTTTTTATCCTATTATTTTTCAGGTGGAATAGGAAACAGACTATTTATTTATCTAGACCTAAGTGTGTTTGATTACTGTATTTTTAATGGGTTGATTTTACAATTTACAAATAAACAAGTTAATTTTCACCCTTTGACCCCCTAGTCCAAGGGGCATAACTGACAAAAATTGCTTCATAGTACCCAAAACACAACTTGACCTAAATATTCTTATGATAAATCTACATATACCATATTTCATTTCAGTATGTGTAACTTCTGCAAAAAAATGAACAGAAATTGCTGATAGACCAACAGAGAGCAACAAAGCAATATGCCCTCCATTTTTCAAAGATAAAATTTGAAGTCTTATTTTAATGACATTACGACAAGAGTTACTCATGGAAATGAAAATACAGTTCTTTTGATTCATGTCTTTTCGCTCATCATATTGACAAGATGGATACAAAACATCTATTAGATATGTAGTACACTGCTTTATGAAGTGTATATTTATTTTCTAAATTTAGCCCTACTTGTACATTGATCGTTCGCGGTCCTTGATCTCCATTTCTTCAGCCCAATCTCTGACCCTTGTTTGGCTCCCTAGTTCAGCAGCTTCAGGCGTGTAACTGTGAAATATCAAGATTAAAAAGGTTAAATACATCACATTGAAATAAAATATTTGTGTAATGTGTACCATTACCTGTAAAAGTTGAGAAAAATCTGTTAAAATTTGAGAAAAGTTGTAATATTGCAAGTTACTTATACAACTTTTGAAGTTTTCTTATCATGTAAAAAATTATTTTAAGATCAAGTAAATTTCTGCCATGTTTTAACATTTCATATTGTAAGTACTTCCGAGTTGTGTTTAGGGTAAAGTGATCGTGAGTCGGAACCTTTTGTATTCCCTCTTGTATGTAGGTCACATTCGGTTGTATACCCTCTGCTGTTGGGTACTGTCCGAAAGAACTCGCAAAGATCTACTATTTTTTGCTTGGATTACCTCGGTATTTTACCATATAATGCATCCAGATGTGATAAACCACCAACATCGAAATTCGATCGTAAGTCGAACACATTTAATATTGAGTCGGACACTTATAAATGTAGGAACTAATTAACTTACAAGACCCTATATACACCCGCTGAGCTGCGCTTCGTCATTGAACAAGCTTGGGACTTTCACAGACAATATATTTAAAGACAGGGGGTCAGAAAAAAAATAAAATGAAAAAAAGGTCAAGCAAAAAAAAATGTCAATATAGGAAACCCCTTTGCATCTGTGTCTCTAACCCCTTTTTGTAATTTATGTACAATCTTTAAAGTACCCCTTTTCGATTGTGAGGTGGATTATGACAATAAACAATTCGTCTTTCACTAGGAAAAAAAGAAAAGAATCTGACCTTGACTTGTGACACCCCCCCC